>MJUU01051379.1:0-12556 GCA_002080025.1 Modiolus philippinarum | reverse complement strand
GACAATGTTGAAATTTTGACGTATTTTGGCGGCCATTTTGAAAATTTTTCCACCGAAAAGCACAACTTACCATGGTGGTCCAACTTTGTGTCAAGTATCAAGTGATTCTGTTCAGCCAACTCTGAGAAAACTCCTGGACAAAATTATTGGAAGTAAAATAATGAAGAAACAAAAATAATAATAATAATAACAAAGAAACGGAACAATAACAATATGTCTCCCCGACTTCGTCTGGGGCGATATAATAAAAATTTATTACGGAATCAGGATGCTGATACAAAAGTCTCCCAAACGAACTCCCAAATTGGAAATCCAGGCTAAAAATCACTTCCACACATCATAGCCAACCTGTCTGTTGAGTTTCATTCAATTCTGAGCACTTTCAATTTTCCCACCTTTTTTCTGTTTCCATGGCAACCGGTGCCATTTTGAAGTCTTGGAGACCGGAACCCTATTTCCCATGTCCTAAGCAACCTTTCTGTAAAGTTTCATTCAATTCGGAGCACTTTCATTTTCCCGCCTTTTTTGCAATTTCCATGACAACCGGTTCCAAATTGTAGTCTTGGAGACTGAACCCATAGCCAAAGCAACCTTTCTGTAAAAAACCCTCCAATTCCCAGCACTTTCATTTTCCCGCCTTTTTTGCAATTTTCATGGCAACCGGTGCCAAGTTGAAGTCTTGGAGACCAGAAACCATTTCCCCGTGTCCTAGGCAACCTTCCTGTAAAGTTTCATCCAATTCTGAGCACTTTCATTTCCCTGCCTTTTTTGCCGTTTCCATGGAACCCGGTGCCATTTTGAAAATTTCAAGACCTGTTTGCACCTTTTGAGATAGGGATCCATCTTCCTGTGAAGTTTGGTGAAGATCAGACTATTAGTTTCCGAGAAAATGGTCGGACAAATTTTGAGGCGAAAAGACAAGAAGAACAAGAAAAATAAAAATAAGAATTGAGTAAAAACAATAAGTCTCCCCAAACTTCGTTTGGGAGACTTAATAATAAGAATTGAGTAAAAACAATAAGTCTGCCCAAACTTCGTTTGGGAGACTTAATAATAATAATAATAGTAAATAAAGAAAAAAACATAAATAATAAACAATAAATTAGAAACAAAATTAAAAAACAAATAAAAATATTATAAAGGTAATAATAAAAATACTTAATAAAACAAATGAAAAAAAATCAGAACATGAATAAATTAAATAATAGATAGTGAAAATAATGATTGAATAATGACAAAAGAAATAAAATAATAGTATAAATAAATATAACATTAATGAAAAATAATTAAATAAATGATATAAATAAAAATAATTATAGAATAATAAAATGATAAATAATGAAAAACTAACATTAAAAAAGTTAAATAAGATAATATTAAAAAATAAATTAATTAAATAAATTAATAATAAATAATTAATTAAGAATACAAATAAATTAAATAATCTCAAATAATAAAAAGTAAGTAAATAAAATAAATGAATAATAACATAATAAATAAAATGATAAATAATAATAAAAAATAAAAGTTGTCATAGCAACTGAGGTTACGGTTAGAAGTTGGATAAAAGGGGGATAACATGAGAATATTAAAATAATATTCGAAAACAAATAATGAATGTATATAGAGATGTCATAAGAACTTGGGTTAGCGTTAAGGTTTGGGTTAGAGAGATAACTTCAATAGTTGCAGAATATTAGAAAAACCAAAAACAAAATAATTATCAAGCAAACAAAGAAAAAATAAAAAGTTGTCATAGCAACTTAGGTTAAAGATAAAAAAGAGAAAACTCAAACAAGTTTGAAAATAGAAAGTAACTATGGAGATATAGAAGAAAAAACTGAAAAAAATGGTTAGGGTTAGTCGTGAACAAATACAACATTACTGATCTAACAACAGAAAAGTTAGGGTTAGTACAAGAATAAGTGTAAGGTTAAAGGTAAGGGTTAGAATAAAGACGAGAAAATACCATGGACAGAAGTAGAGCGAGACCAAAGTAGAAGACAAAACTAAAATAGAAGGCAAAACCTAGGAAAGTACCGTAGATACATTTAGGGCGAGACCAGTGACAACACTATGGACTAGGGAAGTCAAAGCCAAAGGCGAGGCACTCAGGACGAGGCTAAAGGTCAAAGGTCAATGAAACACTATAACAAAAAGGTTCAGTCACTGAAGTCTAGAGACAATGGTAAAGGTGTAATTAAAAATAGATTAGGGTTAGAGTAAAAGCGAGGCCAAAGCTGGGATAAAGACGAGACCAGTAGGTAATACCAGTGACAACACCCAAAACAGGGCGAGGCCAATGACACACTAAGCACCTCGTCAATAACGATTGACGCGCCCTCTATAAGGGTCAAAGGTCAAATACCCAAGCTAATTTGTATATTTTGAGGGAAAATTGAGGTACCAACAAAATATTTTACAAAGAATGCACTATGGGGCTCCTCGCCAATTTTGGTCTGAGGTAACGCGTTATACTACTATCCCCCTCTCATGGCACCAAATAAAACACTCTGAATCTACTGATAAACGTACCCCCACTCATGGCACCAATCAATACAATCTGAAGCTACAAATAAATGTAGCCCCCCCCCCACTTATGGCACCAAATGATACACCCTGAATATACTGATGTATCCCCCACTACTCATGGCACCAATCAATACACTCTGAATCTACTAATAATTGTACCCCCCCACTCATGACACCAAATAATTCATTCTGAATCTACTGATAGATGTACCACAAAACAGATAGCAAAAATAATACACTTGAATTTCCCGATGAACGTATCCCCCACTCCTGATACCAAATAATGCACTGTGGATCAACTGATAAATGTATCATAAACAGATGGCACCAAATAATACACATCCGACGTTGATCATGATATCCCCGTCGTTGGTATGATACGCTTTACTAACAAAGGCTTTGCTATCCCTGTTGTTGGTCTGATTCACATGAATGGCAACTGTTTTGTCATCCCTGTTCTTGGTCTGATTCATTTGAATGACTACTGTTTGTCATCCCTGTTGTTGGTCTGATTCACTTGAATGACTACTTTTGTCATCCCTGTTGTTGGTCTGATTCACTTGAATGACTACTGTTTGTCATCCCTGTTGTTGGTCTGATTCACTTGCATGAATACTGTTTTGTCATCCCTGTTGTTGGTCTGATTCACTTGAATGACTACTGTTTTGTCATCCCTGTTGTTGGTCCAATTTACTTGAATAAAGGGGTTCCAAATACGGATTAATGTAGGCGCTTGCCGAGGAACATACACCTTATAGAAAATTATTCTTCTGATATTGGCAAAATAAAAGGACGAGTATCTAAAGTGTTGGTCTTAGGACCTTTGTAGTTTGTAATAAATATATATTAATGATATTGCTGATTAATTGATTAAAATTTGTTGATTTAAAGGAAGCCCTCAATTCGATGGAATATCGTCAAAAATATTTAAGGCTATTTAAAAAAAAATAAACATATTTTTATTCTATGACCGAAAGCAGGGGTATATATAAAAATGAATCATGTCATTCAATAAATCACGTGATGGCGAAATGTATGCCTATTATTCTCAAATAGTTCAAATGTGCATGATTGAAATGAATATTCAGAAACCCTGACCTAGTAACCTATTTGAGCCAGGAGAAATGACTACTATTTTGTCATCCTTCGTGTTGTTATGATTCACTTGAAAGACTACTGTTTTGTCATCCCTGTTGTTGGTCTGATTCACTTGGATGACTACTGTTTTGTCATTCCTGTTGATGGTCTGATTCACTTGAATGACTACTGTTTGTCTTCCCTGTTGTTGGTCTGATTCACTTGAATGTCTACTGTTTGTCATCCCTGTTGTTGGTCTGATTCACTTGAATGACTAATATTTGTCACCCCCGTTGTTAGTCTGATTCACTTGATTGGCTACTGTTTGTCATCCCTGTTGTTGGCCTGATTCACTTGAATGACTTCTGGTTTGTCATCCCTGTTGTTGGTCTGATTCACTTGAATGACTACTTTTTTGTCATCCCTGTTTTTGACTGATTCACTTGAATGACTAGTTTTGTCATCCCGGTTGTTGGTCTGATTCACTTGACTGACTACGGTTTTGTTATCCCCGTTGTTGGTATGTTACACTTGACTGACTACAGTTTGTTATCCCTGTTGTCGGTATGATACAATTGACTGACTATTAGGCCTTGTTATCCTGGTTGTTGATATTTCACACTTGAATGAATAATGTTTTGTTGTCCCTGTTGTCGGTATGTTACACTTGACTGACTGCGGTTTGTTATTTCGGTTTTTGGTATCTTACACTTGACTGATTACGGTCTTGTTATCCCTGTTGTTATTATGTTACACTTGACGGACTACGGTCTTGTTATCTCTGTTGTTAGTACGTTACACTTGACTGACTACGATTTTGCTTCCCTGTTGTTGGTATTTTACAATTGACTGAGTACGGTTTTGCTATCCCTGGTTGGTATGTTACACTTGACTGACTACGGTTTTCTTATCCCTGTTGTTATGTTACACTTGACTGATTACGGTTTTGCCATCCCTGGTGTTGGTATGTTACACTTGACTGACTACGGTTTTCTTATCCCTGTTGTTGTTATGTTACACTTGACTGATTACGGTTTTGCTATCCCTGGTGTTGGTATGTAATACTTGACTGACTATGGTTTTGTTATTCCTGTTGTTGGTATGCTATACTCGACTGACTACGGTTTAACTATCCCTGTTGTTGTTTTGTTACATTTCACTGATTGCGGTTTTGCTATCCCTGTTGTTGTTATGTAACACTTGACTGACTACAGTTTGTTATCCCTGTTGGTGGTATGTTACACTTGACTGACTACGGTTTGTTATTTCTGTTGTCTGTATGATACATTTCACTGACTATACGGTCTGGTTATCCTTGTTGTTGGTATGTCACACTTGACTGAATAATGTTATTGTTGTCCCTGGTGGTATGGTACACGTGACTGGCTACGGTCTTGTTATTCCCGTTGTTGAAATGTTACACTTAACTGACTACTGTTTTGCTATCCCTCTGGTTGTTATGTTACACATGACTGACTACTGTTTTGCTATCCCTGGTGTTGGTATGTTACACTTCACTGACTACTGTTTTGCTATCCCTGTTGTTGGTATGTAACACTTGACTGACTACTGTTTTGCTATCCCTGTTGTTGGTATGTAACACTTGACTGACTACGATTTTGTTATCCCTGCTGTTGTTATGTTACACTTGACTGATTACGGTTTTGTTATCCCTGTTGTTATTATGTTACACTTGACTGACTACTGTTTTGCTATCCCTGGTGTTGGTATGTTAAACTTGACTGACTACTGTTTTGCTATCCCTGTTGTTGGTATGTAACACTTGACTGACTACGATTTTGTTATCCCTGCTGTTGTTATGTTACACTTGACTGATTACGGTTTTGTTATCCCTGTTGTTGTTATTTTACACTTGACTGAGGACGGTTTTGTTATCCCCGTTGTTGGTATGTTACACTTGACTGACTATGGTTTTGTTATCCCTGTTGTTGGTATGTTACACTTGAGTAACTACGGTTTGTTATCCCTGTTGTTGGTATGTTACATTTGACTGTCTACAGTTTTGTTATCTCTGTTGTCGGTAGGATACACTTGACTGATATAACGGTCTTTTAATCCTTGTTGTTGATATGTCACACTTGACTGAATAATGTTTTTGTTGTCCTTGTTGTAATGTTACACTTGACTGACTACGGTCTTGTTATCCCTGTTGTTGGTATGCTACACTTGACTGGCTATGGCTTTTGTTATCCCTGTTGTCGGTATGTTACACATGACTGACTACTGTTTTTTATCCCTGTTCATGGTATGTTACACTTGACAGAATACAGTTTGGCTATCCCTGTTGTTGGTATGTTACACTTGACTGACTACTGTTTTTTATCCCTGTTCTTGGTATGTTACACTTGACTGACTACAGTTTGGCTATCCCTGTTGTTGGTATGTTACACTTGACTGACTACAGTTTGGCTATCCCTGTTGTTGGAATGTTACACTTTACTGACTACGGTTTTGGAATCCCTGTTGCTGTTGTTATGTTAAACTTGACTGATTACGGTTTTGTTATCCCTGTTGTTATGTTACACTTGACTGACTACGGTTTTGTTATCCCTGTTGTTATGTTACAATTGACTTACTACGGTTTTGCTATCCCTAGTGTTGGTATGTTACACTTGACTGACTACGATTTTGCTATCCCCGTTGTTATGTTACACATTAGTGACTACGGTTTCGCTATCCCTAGTGTTGTTATGTTACACTTGACTGACTATGGTTTTGCTATCCCTGTTGTTATGTTACATTTGACTGATTACACTTCGGTTATCCCTGTTGTTGCTATGTTACACTTGACGGACTAGGATTTTGCTAATCCTGTTGTTGGTATGTTACACTTGAGTAACTACGGTTTTGTTATCTGTGTTGTTCGTATTTGACACTTGAATGACTATGTCTTTTGTTATCCCTGTTGATATTGTTATGTAATACTTGACTGACTACGGTTTTGTTATCCCTGTTGTTGTTATGTTACACTTGACTGACTACGGTTTTTTATCCCTGTTGTTGGTATGTTACACTTGACTGACTACGGTTTTGTTATCCCTGTTGTTGGTATGTTACACTTGACTGACTACGGTTTTGTTATCCCTGTTGTTGGTACGTCACACTTGAATGACTGTCTTTTGTTATCCCTGATGTTGGTATGTTACACTTGACTGACTACAGTTTGCTATCCCTGTTGTTGGTATGTTACACTTGACTGACTACAGTTTTTTATCTCTGTTGTCGCTATGATACACTTGACTGATATTACGGTCTTTTATCCTTATTGTTGATATGTCACACTTGACTAAAAAATGTTTTTGTTGTCCCTGAGGGTTTGTTACAATTGACTGACCGGATTTTGGTATTTCGGTTTTTGGTATGTTACACTTGACTGACTACGGTTTTGTTATCCCCGTTGTTGGTATGTTACACTTGACTGACTACAGTTTTGTTATCCCTGTTGTTGTTATGTTACACTTTACTGACTACGGTTTTGTTATTCCTGTTGTTGGTATGTTACACTTGACTGACTACGGTTTTGTTATCCCTGTTGTTGGTATGTTACACTTGACTGACTACTGTTTTGTTATCCCCGTTGTTGGTATGTTACACTTGACTGACTACGGTTTTGTTATCCCTGTTGTTACGTTACACTTTACTGACTACGGTTTTGTTATCCCTGTTGTTGGTATTTTACACTTGACTGAGTACGATTTTGCTATCCCCTGGTGTTTGTATGTAACACTTGACTGACTACGGTTTTTGTTATCCCTGCTGTTGTTATGTTACACTTGACTGACTACGGTTTTTTTATCTCTGTTGTCGGTATGATACACTTGACTGATACTACGGTCCTTATCCTTATTGTTGATATGACACACTTGACTGAATAATGTTTTTGTTGTCCCTGTTTGTATGTTACACTTGATTGACCGGGTTTTGTTATTTCGGTTTTTGGTATTTTGCACTTGACTGGCTAAGGTCTTGTTTTCTCCTTGTTGGTATGTTACACTTGACTGACTACGGGTTTGTTATCCCTGTTGTTGTTAGCTACACTTGATTGACTACTGTTTCTGTTTATCCCTGCTGTTGGTATGTTACACTTGACTGATTACGATTTTGCTATCCCTGTTGTTGGTATTTTACACTTGACTGACTACGGTTTTGTTATCCCTGTTGTTGGTGGTTACACTTGACTGACTACGATTTTGTTATCCCTGTTGTTATGTTACACTTGACTGACTACGGTTTTGTTATCCCTGTTGTTATGTTACAGTTGACTGACTACGGTTTTGTTATCCCTGTTGTTGTTGTTGTTGTTGTTATGTTACATATGACTGACTACGGTTTTCTTATCCCTGTTGTTGGTATTTTACACTTGACTGACTACGGATTTGTTATCCCTGTTGTTATGTTACACTTGACTGACTACGGTTTTGCTATCCCTGGTGTTGGTATGTTACACTTGACTGACTACGGTTTTGTTATCCCTGTTGTTGGTATTTTACACTTGACTGAGTACGGTTTTGCTATCCCCTGGTGTTTGTATGTAACACTTGACTGACTACGGGTTTGTTATCCCTGCTGTTGTTATGTTACACTTGACTGATTACGGTTTTGCTATCCCTGGTGTTGGTATATACACTTGACTGACTACGATTTTGCTATCCCTGTTGTTGGTATTTTACACTTGACTGAGTACAGTTTTGTTATCCCTGTTGTTATGTAACACTTAACTGACTATGGTTCTGCAATCCGTAGTGTTGTTATGTTACACTTGACTGACTACGCGTCGGTTATCCCTTTTATTTCTATCTTAGATTTGACGGACTACGGTTTTGCTATACCTGGTGTTGGTATATTACACTTGAGTAACTACGGTCTTGTTATCCCTGTTGTTGGTGCATTACACTTGAATGACTATGTCTTTTGTTATCCATGTTGTTGTTATGTTACACTTGACTGACTACAGTTTTGTTATTCCTTGTGTTGGTATGTTACACTTGACTGACTACGGTTTTGTTATCCCTGTTGTTGGTATGTTACACTTGACTGACTACGGTTTGTTATCCCTGTTGTTGGTTTGTTACACTTGACTGACTACGGTTTTAATATCCCTGGTGTTGTTGTTGTTATGTTACACATGACTGAGTACGGTTTTCTTATCCCTGTTGTTGGTATTTCACACTTGACTGACTACGGTTTTGTTATCCCTGTTGTTATGTTACACTTCACTGATTACGGTTTTGCTATCCCTGGTGTTGGTATGTTACACTTGACTGACTACGATTTTGCTATCCCTGTTGTTGGTATTTTACACTTGACTGAGTACAGTTTTGTTATCCCTGTTGTTATGTAACACTTATCTGACTATGGTTCTGCTATCCGTAGTGTTGTTATGTTACACTTGATTGACTACACGTCGGTTATCCCTTTTATTTCTATGTTAGATTTGACGGACTACGGTTTTGCTATACCTGGTGTTGGTATGTTACACTTGACTGTCTACGGTTTGCAATCCCTGTTGTTGGTATGTTACACTTGACTGACTACGGTTTTGTTATCCCTGGTGTTGGTATGTTACACTTGACTGGTATAACGGTCTTTTTATCCTTGTTGTTGATATGTCACACTTGACTGAATAATGTTTTTGTTGTCCCTGTTGTTATGTTACACTTGACTGACTACGGTCTGGTTATCCCTGTTGTTGTTATGTTACACTTCAATGACTACGGTTTTGTTATCCCTGTTGTTGTTATGTTACACTTGACTGACTACGGTTAATATTCCTGTTGTTGGTATGTTACACTTGACTGACTACGGTTTTGTTATCCCTGTTGTTGTTATGTTACACTTGACTGACCGGATTTTGGTATTTCGGTTTTTGGTATGTTACACTTGACTGACTACGGTTTTGTTATCCCCGTTGTTGGTATGTTACACTTGACTGACTACGGTTTTGTTATCCCTGTTGTTGTTATGTTACACTTTACTGACTACGGTTTTGTTATCCCTGTTGTTGTTATGTTACACTTGACTGACTACGGTTTTGTTATCCCTGTTGTTGGTATGTTACACTTGACTGACTACGGTTTTGTTATCTCTGTCGTTGTTATGTTACACTTGACTGACTACGGTTTTGTTATCCCTGTTGTTGTTATGTTACACTTGACTGACTACGGTTTTGTTATCTCTGTTGTCGTTATGTTACACTTGACGGACTACGGTTTTGTTATCTCTGTTGTTGGTATGTTACACTTGACTGACTACGGTTTTGTTATCCCTGTTGTTATGTTACACTTGACTGACTACGGTTTTGTTATCCCTGTTGTTGGTATGTTACACTTGACTTGCGTTTTTTTATTTTCGTTATCCGATTTACTTATACGCTAAATTTGATTTACTACCGATTTTCTACGTCTACCCTACTCCCATTGCTTTGTTATTGTTGATCTTTATTATTATATCTAATATTCAAATATGATTTTCATTTTGTCTGCTCCAAAGAACCCAATTGTAGTATAAAAAGATACGGATAAACGGCAATTTGTGATGAAGAGGCGTTTGTTGTAGGATAAACAGATACGGACAAACTTAAGGCAATGTATAATGAAGAGGTGTTTGTTGTAGTATAAACAGATACGGACAAACTTAAGGACAATGTGTAATGAAGAGGTGTTTGTTGTAGTATAAACAGATACGGACAAACTTAAGGACAATTTGTAATGAAGAGGCGTTTGTTGTAGTATAAACAGATACGGACAAACTTAAGGGCAATGTGTAATGAAGAGGCGTTTGTTGTAGTATAAACAGATACGGACAAACTTAAGGGCAATGTGTAATGAAGAGGTGTTTGTTGTAGTATAAACAGATACGGACAAACTTAAGGGCAATGTGTAATGAAGGGATGTTTGTTGTAGTATAAACAGATACGGACCAACTTAAGGACAATTTGTAATGAAGAGGTGTTTATTCTAGTATAAACAGATACGGACAAACTTAAGGACAATGTGTAATGAAGAGGCGTTTGTTGTAGTATAAACAGATACGGACAAACTTTAGGGCAATGTGTAATGAAGAGGCGTTTGTTGTAGTATAAACAGATACAGACCAACTTAATTTCAATTTGTAATGAAGAGGCGTTTGTTGTAGTATAAACAGATACGGACTTACTTAAGGGCAATTTGTAATGAAGAGGCGTTTGTTGTAGTATAAACAGATACGGACACACTCAAGGGAAATGCGTAATGAAGAGATGTTTGTTGTAGTATAAACAGATACGGACACACTTAAGGGCAATTTGTAATGAAGAGGTGTTTGTTGTAGTATAAACAGATACGGACAAACATAAGGACAATTTGTAATGAAGAGATGTTTGTTGTAGTATAAACAAATACGGACCAACTTAAGGGCAATATGTAATGAAGAGGCGTTTGTTGTAGTATAAACAGATACGGACAAACAGAAGGAAAATATGTAATAAAGAGGTGTTTGTTGTAGTATAAACAGATACGGACAAATTTAAGGGCAATGTGTAATGAAGAGGTGTTTGTTGTAGTATAAACAGATACGGACCAACTTAAGGATAATGTGTAATGAAGAGATGTTTGTTGTAGTATAAACAGATACGGACAAACTTAAGGGCAATTAGTAATGAAGAGGTGTTTGTTGTAGTATAAACAGATACGGACAAACTTAAGGGCAATTTGTAATGAAGAGGCGTTTGTTGTAGTATAAACAGATACGGACAAACTTAAGGCAATGTGTAATGAAGAGGCGTTTGTTGTAGTATAAACAGATACGGAAGCACTTAAGTACAATATGTAATGAAGAGGTGTTTGTTGTAGTATAAACAGATACGGAACAACTTAAGGGCAATGTGTAATAAAGAGGCGTTTGTTGTAGTATAAACAGATACGGACAAACTTAAGGCAATGTGTAATGGAGAGGCGTTTGTTGTAGTATAAACAGATACGGACAAACTTAAGGGCAATTTGTAATGAAGAGGTGTTTGTTGTAGTATAAACAGATACGGACCAACTTAAGGACAATTTGTAATGAAGAGGCGTTTGTTGTAATATAAACAGATACGGACTTACTTAAGGGCAATGTGTAATGAATAGGCGTTTGTTGTAGTATAAACAGATACGGACACACTTAAGGGCAATGTGTAATGAATAGGCGTTTGTTGTAGTATAAACAGATACGGACAAACTTAAGGGCAATGTATAATGAAGAGGCGTTTGTTGTAATATAAATAGATACGGACTAACTTAAGGGCAATGTGTAATGAAGAGATGTTTGTTGTAGAATAAACAGATACGGACAAACTTAAGGACAATGTGTAATGAAGAGGCGTTTGTTGCAGTATAAACAGATACGGACAAACTTAAGGGCAATTTGTAATGAAGAAGTGTTTGTTGTAGTATAAACAGATACGGACAAACTTAAGGACAATTTGTAATGAATAGGCGTTTGTTGTAGTATAATCAGAAACGGACACACTTAAGGGCAATTTGTAATGAAGAGGCGTTTGTTGTAATATAAACAGATACGGACACACTTAAGGGCAATGTGTTATGAAGAGATGTTTGTTGTAGTATAAACAGATACGGACAAACTTAAGGGCAATGTGTAATGAAGAGGTGTTTGTTGTAGTATAAACAGATACGGACGAACTTCAGGACAATTTGTAATGAAGAGGTGTTTGTTGTAGTATAAACAGATACGGACACACTTAAGATCTTATGGTGGCTTTGAGTTGTTATTACTCCCCAGTAGTAGAACGGGTTACCCTAGACCAAAATTGGCGAGGAGCCCCGTAGTGCATTCTTTGTAAAATATTTTGATTTTCCCCTAATTTTCCCTAAAATATGCAAATTAGTTCAGGAGGGACTTTTGTGCTTATATAGAGGGCGCTGCAATCGTTATTGACGAGGTGCTA
>MJUU01051377.1:36581-46745 GCA_002080025.1 Modiolus philippinarum | reverse complement strand
GCTCTTTATTCTTCCGCAAAAAACGCAATCCTTTCGTTCTCCATTGCCTAAGTACCCGGGCCCAAGTATCTCCACAAACTACAATCACGCTTTGTTTAACACAATTGAAAAGTCTTTTATAGTATTTGTATATTTTTGATTATTGCACAATACCTCATCTTTATTTTTAACTTCTGGTTTTAAATTTATACATTACTGTTCTTTTTATCATATCTATATTTTAAATCTGGCTAAGCGATATTGCAATACCAATCCCATCATCCTCTGCAAACATGTTCCCTGTACCACCTATAGTAAATGTTTATAATACTTTTCAACTTCCACAAGGAAACAGAAAAAAAATAAACCCCGCCCCGTTTTATCAGGACGAAACTGGACGCCATTTTGATTTTCGAGAATCTGAAATTCCTATTGGTCAATAGTCTTCTCCGCATGCGTTCTCCTCACTACGCAAGCGTACTCCTCACTTTCCCCCAAGAACTATCTATATAGCTAGGCTATTCCATAGCCTAGCTAACTAGGCTATTCCATAGCCTAGCTAATTGGAGACTGTGTTATTTTTAAATTTTAACACAAATTTTCTGCTGCTTTTAAAATTTTAATCATCTCAAAAAGTCAGGTTTTAATATTCAAGCTGGATTTAATTTTTTGCATCCAGAACTGCTCTTTTGCTTGTCGCTTTGTCTCCTTCCAAGATTTATTTTGGTCAATTGCGACAACTTGCATGTCTGTCCAGCTAAGTCCTATTCTGTTGAAGTGGACAGCGGTTGCCTGTGTTAATTCCTTTTTCTTTATGTGATTACGATGTAAATTACTGAATACGGAGATTTAGTGAAGGTTTTGTTTCACCAATATATTGCTGTTGATATACCGCACACGTAATCATATATATCACATTTTCGGATTTACAGGACAAATTGCCGAAAATTTTGAATTTCTCTCCAGTTGCTGTGCTCTTAAATGTCGATGTTGTAAGACTGTATTTGCACAAAAGACACCGTTTGTCTGGACAGGTCTTAAATTGTCCTATTACAGGTGATTTTAGTTTAGCCTTAACGAGCATGTCCTTCAAGTTCTTGGGCCTGCGAAAAGATATTAGTGGTGGGACTGGGAAAAGGGCTTTCATTTTAGGTGACGCAATATATATATATGGGGCAATTCAACATTACAGTAATCTTCCATGTGAATGACTTTATATTAATCGTTAAACCCTTTTAGTAGGGCGCCCAAGGTCCAAAAGACGCTTAGTTTTCGAGTTTGGGTTAACGGAATCACACACGGCCAATTTTTGTTTTAAATGATGGAAAAACTATTAAATTTCAAATTTTTAGCTGTCGTAGAAAGTTCCTGTGGTCACGATTTCTCCAATTTCTGCTTTTGTAAGGGTACCCTAGAATAGTGCTTGCGATATGGTATCTTTAAACAATATAGAAAGTAGCAGTGATCTCTTACATGTTAATAAAAAGCTAATGCATAATGTTTTTGTATTTGTATGTTTCTTGAATAAAATATTGTTTAAACCAATAAAAAGCTATTTACGGTAAAGTCCAGACCTGAAATATTTATTTGAATCATAGAATGCAAGTTATTTTTGACTGGTTTTTGTAATTTATCGGTATTAATATCGGGGTGAATTTGAGTCTAAATTAACGACATTTTCATTAAATGCGAAATAACTATACTTTATTTCTGAAATATTCCAACTTTAACGAAAGTACATATACGAATTGTACGTATGCTCCAAAAATCATGGATGTAATGTCCACCGTTAAAGCAAAATGAACAAACAAAAAGCCAAAATTTGCGTAAAACTTTCAAATATTCCATGACAATTTGTTATGTTCTTTTGAGTGTACAACGAAATATAACTCTAATCATTTCTTGTCAGAATTACTTGACAAGCCTAAGTCTAGTTAAATAATCTAGTAACAATTTTACATTGCTTATATTTTGATTTTCCAAGCACATGTATTTGTTTTCACGTTTAAAATCACTTTTCCATATCATTTTAGATAATATTATAAGGTTTTGTTTCAGAGGAAACGGTCTTACTAAGATTTATGTCAGTGTTTGTTTTTGGAGGAAAATTGACTTATTAATACCAATAACAAAAGTACGATTTAATTTCGCCTTAACATGTAAGAGATCACTACTACTTTCTATATTGTTTAAAGATACCATATCGCAAGCACTATTCTAGGGTACCCTTACAAAAGAAGAAATTGGAGAAATCGTGACCACAGGAACTTTCTACGACAGCTAAAAGTTTGAAATTTAATAGTTTTTCTATCATTTAAAACAAAAATTAGCCGTGTGTGATTCCGTTAACCCAAACTCGAAAACTAAGCGTCTTTTTGGACCTTGGGCACCCTACTATTGGGAATCTTATTTGATCAGTAGCTGCAGGCTCACATGTGAACCTCTGGTATTATCACTCTTTTAAAAATTACCTTTTTTCTATAATATCAAATACACCAGATAGAAATACGTTGATGATCATAAGTAGAACTATTTGATGTATAGTAAAAACTAGTAATAAAAACAATACATTTCATTATGAACAATAATACTTTTGCAGCTATTTTTTATTAATTAAAACATATCAAAACATGATGCTTTAGGCTTGAATGTGTGTTCACATTTAACCATAGGGTGTTCCCAATCACAACTGCTCGGTCTATTGTGTATAACTCCGTAATTGATCACCAAGAAGATTGGTCCAGATCGTTGTGATTGAGGGTGTTCACAGTTGGCAGTCATCTTGGATTAAGTCGGATACATTTTTTGGACAGACCGTCTAACCATTGTGTCTAAGTATTGTTCTTATTACACTTGTAGTTTTTGAGTACTTTGAATATGTTTTCTATAGGGTCCAATGTTATAACTTTGTTTCTTACTGGGGCCATCTTAGATGAGGTACGGACCTGTCAGCTACATTTTTTTTTCTGGAATGGACCATTGTGACTAAATTTTGTACTAGAGGACTAGTAGTGTCTGAGATCTTTGAATGTGTTGTCCATGTTATAATTATGTTCGCTGTTAGCGGCCATCTTGGATGGGGTATGGACCTGCCCGATACCATGTAGAAATTAAGGACCATCTAATGACAATTGTGACTAAGTTTGGCTCTTATTGGTTTCTGAGAAAATCTTTGAATGTATTTTTTATGGGATCCCATGTTAAAACTATGTCCCCCGTTTGCGACCATCTCGGAAGAAGTATAGACCTGTCTGATACAATTTTTACCACCCAAGACCATTGCGACCAAGTTTAGTCGCAGAATCAGAATCGATCTTTGAATTTTCAGACAAATGCCAGGTGATGTCAAAAGCTATGATTGCTATAACATAAAAAAATAGTAAAATACTAAATACTATACTTTCAATTATCTACCTTTGCAAGTAATTCAAAAGAATAACCTCCCTTGTAAAGAAAAATTTTACTTTTATATTTTTTTCATTATTTCTGGTATCATTGAAGACAATGTAGAGTCGATGCATGCATTATAAATAACAGCGTGTTTGATTTTTTTCTAAGAAAATGAATGTTTATTTTTCTTAGTGAAAATAATACAACTTCTAAGTATTGTTCATACCTATCTCCATATAACATTTTATAGATTTATTTATTTCCATTAGTGCAAAACAGAGTTATCTCCAGGACTCTTGAATCAAAGCTCAAGTATCTTTCTGTGCAGCTCTGGCAATAAGGCCATCTTGGATATTGCGCAAACCCGAGACATTTTTGCACGAGATTTGTGGTCTAGTTTGGTAACAATTCAACTGGCTTCTTACTTTCAGAAAAGTATTCCCATGGGGTCAAATGTTAATTTATGTTCCCTGCTGGCGACCATCTTGGAAAAAAAGTAATGTTGCATTACACTATAACCCGCCACATCTTTTGCCCAAGTCCAAAATTTCAAAGTTTCAAAGGGCACAACTCCAGGAATCCTTAGACTGTAAACCCGAAATCAAACTTTAACCCAGTTTTGTGATATAAATGTTACATACTAAGTTTGAAGACTGGTCAGCTAACGAGAATATAAAAATGTAGACATGAGCATGATTAGACCTTAACAAACAATGAAAGGATAAAAAAACAAAACATTGAAGGACAGACCACCAAAAGGGGAACTGATTTTCCCAGTTTTAAACCCTTTTCCACTCTGACGCTCATGTTTTTCATGGGATTTGAAGAACATTCGCAATTTGTCTGACATTCATGAACAACATCTTTCCTGTAATTAAGTACTTTCAGACATGATCAAACTATGTTTCTGATTTGCTCCCTTGTTAAAGGCCCTGCTGGTGGTCATTTGTATTGTCGGATCATAACGGAATAAGCAATTTTGGATTTTGCACTGACTAGAATTATCTGGAAAAGTAATCCTAATAAAAATAATTATTGTTACCTGAGACCGGAACAGAGACTAATTATGGAACCTTCACTGGATACGGACCTGTTTTAAATGAAGTAACACTAATTTTTATCCTTATTGTTACCTGGCGTTCTTGTTACCTGATATTATTTGTATTATTTTAATGAATATGAAAAAGAAAGGAAATGGGGTAAATGTCAAGGAGACAACATCCCATATCAAGGTTAAAACGACCAAAAACAATGAATAAATTAAGAAATGTACAGTCGTCCAAACCAGAGGTTGGTCTTTTAAAATTCTTATTTTTATCTAGTTTTCGTTTTTTTTTCCACATGTTTAAAAATGACTTCAGTTAGCAAAGGTTGGATATAGAAGGCTGCGTTTGAAATTTCCCCTCCCCTTTTTGAAATATATATTTTTTATTTTTTTTTTGCACTGTCAATTACTTTTTAAAATTAATATACGTAAATGCGAACTATAAATGCTATTCACCAAAGAAAAACACTAATTGTCCGTATCTACAATTCCTAGTTATTATTACATAACTCGTAATTCGCATTATTTCTTAATTTTCAACCAAAATCAAATTTTTCAGTACATTTCAACTGAAATGCCCCGTAGTTCTACATTGGAGTGACTTTAGATGTAGTCAACTTCAGAGATGAACACAATCACGAAGTTTTTGAGTTATACTGTTTCCTATTGAAACTACAATTAATCGTCCATACTTCACATCTCATGCTTATATAAACATAATGGCATTTTATAACAATATACATTCATTTTCGTCTAAACCTCATTAAAAAACCATAATGAGCCATATTTTTGTACTGATCACATTTAATACTAATAAGTTACTCTTTATATCAAAGAAATTTGTAAGTCTTGAATTCCTTTTGTCAGATAATAATAACACCAGGTAACAATAAAGATAGAAATTATTGTTACTTCATTTAAAACAGGTCCGCATCCGGTGAAAGTTCCATAATTAGTCTCTGTTCTGGTCTCAGTTAACAATAATTATTTTTATTAGGATTACTTTTGCAGGAAAATCCAGGTAATCGTAGCCAGTTCGTTTGGATTTCCCAAACATCATTTATGTGAAGGTTTCAGTTTGCATGATTTATGTATAGTTTCAAAATGTGAACAGTTAATGGACGACATTTTCTGTTCTTATGACCATCGAAATGATGATAACAGACGACAGACTGACCCTTTGGATCAAGTTAGCTAAAAATGGATATAATTCACGATGTAATTTTTTGGCGATGACAGAATTACTATTTCATCAGGCATTTGATAATCAATGAAGAGATATGGAGTAAATGCACATGAGACAAAGTCTCTACAAATACATGGTAAAAACCAAATGGCAAAGTGTTCTTACAATCGCTGTCACCCGTTGGCCAACAAAAAGACAAAAACAACCACAGTGCACTAATCGCGTCAATAGTGAAAAAACTTGGCATATTAAAATCATGAGATGTGGATCCACAATAAACAGGTGGTCAGAATAACATTTTGAAATTTAAAAAGAAAAATGAAATGCCAAGATTTAAAAATTTTGATAATGTATCCATATGAGAAATTCTCTCAAGAATTGTAATTTGTGTTAATAGTGAATGTCATCCCAAAGATCAACTTATATTGAGTTTCCAGGAATACTTCTCTCGAAAATTCGTTGAAAAACAATGAAACAGTTTCTTGTTATTTGATTATGATAAGAACCTATCTTGTGCTCGTGTTAGAGCATGTTCACGGAATATGTGACTTGAATATTGGTATGTTAGGCTTCCTATATTTCAAACTCAAGAAGCTGAAAAATAACTACAAAATTGTGATTTCCGAAACTGTTACCATAGCCACAGATTTTGGGTTTTTTTTATAATTATTTCGATTCTGACATGTTAAATGCAAGTATCTTAGTCCGTGGGCTGGCAACACTTTCCGTGCACCCCCCCCCCCCGCTTCCGAACCAGAACAAATTTTTTTTCAGTCCTTCTATGTCCCCTTTTCAAATAAAACATTTTAACACGAACATAATCAGCACGCATAGACAGTATAGGGCCACTTTTATAGTAAACCATTAAAAATTCTTGTATTTTCGTTTTAATCTAAGTTTCATCTTTAAGCGCTGTTGAGCCCTTAAGGACCACCCTTAAATGTAATCCCGGTTACATTTACGGTTGCATGACCTCCCTTAATTGTAACCGATTACAATTAAGGGAGATAGTGTACATATGCCTGCAGTACCTACCGTAACTGTAATCCCTCGGAATTAGTTTACAATTTGCAGCACATATAAGATAACGAAACGTGTTCACTATAGCTTGACGATGAGTCATATTTGTTTTAAGTAGCCACTGTTACCATGGAAAAAAGGGGCGGAGAAAAAGTGCTTAGACATAAATTGACACAAATAAAAAATGCAAATGATGCACTTGAAGTCTTTTTAATAAAACAATTGCACAATTTTTATGATTTGCCTAAAAACTTTTAGGTAGAACATTGTTTAACATTGCAATATATTAGAAAGTTAAAAGTAGCAAGAAAATGGTTGTTTCTGTTTCAAGTTGCTCACGTTGAATATTGTGCCCTTAGATAGTGTGTCCGTAATTTTGAGTATGACCAATCCTTAACAGGGATGACCCGATGGATCCCTGGATATAGAAATAGGACGTAGTATCCAAGGCTGTTGGGTGAAACCCCTCCAAAACTAAATGTTCGTGTTTGTGCGGGATGAATGAAAACCTAACCCATCTTTCGGATGAAATGTAAACTCAGGTCCTCGTGTTGGTACAGATGCCATGCTACCTACACGTTATAGAACCCCAGCAGCAAACTATGCAAACTCTTTTGAGTGGTCTGTAGGTGATCAGTTGCAAGTTTCGATGTCGCCCTACTTCTTTGTGGCAACATAAATTTCCTGTTCCCCAACCCCAATTGATTATGTTCTCGTCTTGATATAGTTAAAATAATGCTAAGTAGGCGTTCAACAATATCTAAATAAGTCGAGATGAAACCGAATTGTCAGCCAAAACGGATAGTCGATGGACATAGACACGAATGGACCCAGTAATTATGACAGACACACAAAGCACAAAACATACATGCAAAACTAATAAAACAAGATGAAAATCACGGACTCCACAAAAAACCGGGAGTGAACGCAGGTTCAACAACCCGTAAATGTAATATTTACCGTAAATGTATCAATAACAACTATAACACTTTTCACTATCCCGTTACCTGACCTAAATCAGCAAAGTCAAAGAGATAAAGAGCCAATGCAGGTAGACCACTACTTATAAAACTACGTCTTGAACGGTAAAAGGATTATACAAAACCATGCATAGAAAAAAATCCAAGAGATTTAGAGCTCCTAGTATATCGTATGGAAAGTCATTTTCCATACCTTGGCTACATGACGTCACGAGATTGAAACGAGAGGCGTCATTCGCCATATTGTATTTGTCTCGCCCGCGACAAAAAGTCACCGAAGTGGGACATATAGGCATGCAAAGTATGACGACGGCGGCGTCGGTGGCGGATAGATTGAAAACCCTATTATGTACGAACATCTTATTTGGTACAGTGGCAGTACTTATTAAGTGCTACCTGATGGACACAAAATTATGTGATCTTGACTTTAATTTCACGGTCTATTGACCATGTTAAGTTTTTTTTCAGATTGCATCCATTCCTCAATAACTATAGGTGGTAGGTCAATGATATATGGTATGTAGCTTGGTCTTGGGCCTGTTATATGACTTTTGTCCTAGACCTTGATTTTATGGGCTAGTGACCAGGTTCTCTGATTATATCCATTTCTCAACAACTATTAGTGGTAGGTCAATGATATTTGGTATGTAGCTCCTCGGTCATGTGAACTACATGTCAGTCTGATATGTTACTTTTGCCCTTGGCCTCACTTTCATAGTCTACTGGCCATGTTAAGTTTTTCTGATTAGATCACTTTCTCAACAACAGTTTGGCATATGACATTAGTCCTTGACCTCAATTTTACGGTCTAGTGACCAGGTTAACCTTCTCTGATTTGATCAATTTCCCAATTAATACAAGTGCTAGGTCAATAATATTAGGTATGAAGGTTGGTCTTAAGTAGTACATGCCAGTCTGGCGTGTGATTTCTGTCCTTGAGCTGTTAAATGAAGGTTTAGTGACCATGCTAATTTTCTTTAGATTAGTTCCATTTCTCGACATTTATTAGTGGTAGATCAATAATATTTTGTATGTCACTTGGTTTGGGTAGTTTATGTCAGTCTGGTATAAGACCTTTGCCCTTGACCTCAATTTCACAGTCTAATGATCAAACACTTTAAGTTTCTCTGATCAGATACATTTCTTAATAACTGAAATTGGTGTAATTTAGGTTAATTTTTGTAGTATATTTACTCCTTTCCTTTGCAATTTGTCTAACGATTTCTCACCGATCCATGTGCCGACGGGCGATACACCTATTTGGGTCCACACTTGTTGTGAATTTGCAGTCAGTGGGAAGCACATAAAAACAACTTCATCAGTGAAATCCGGTTTGTGATCCGTTTTGGCAAGTTTCTGAGATATACATAAGTTCATTGACGATACGTGGAAATAGTGAGATATTTGAATTCTTATACGATTTGAATTTTGCGCCAATATTGATAGCGTCGGGGTAGACACGATATATCACGATACTTCCAGTAGCTTCAATCTCTGGAATTTATGTCTCTTGACAAAACTGCATTTAAAAAGATTTGTTAAGATGTCGCATCGTCCTCAATGTTGAACAACAGTAGCATCAAACACGAAACTCTCTGCAGGATTTGGCAAGGTAGCATCAGGTATTTCCGTACAAATCCCAGTATCGATGAGAAACAGTCTGCCCCGATAAATGAAAGTATTTATTTTGTTGCTGTCTAATTGTTCTTAGAATGATTGAGTAAGTCGGAGGGAGTCGCATGCAGATAGTGATTTTGTGATTCGAGCTAACATAAGACAACCCATCCTAGTCACCTTTCCTGTAAATGTTTATCCTGACTGTTTTTTATCTTCTCGTTCTCTTAGAAGGTGAGAGGAGGGGTCTGATCTCAGATTCACGTGACAATAATGATAAAATCCCGATTTCCCAGTAAATAAATGACCTAGTCCTGATCCCGAAAATGAAGATTCCTATTCCGTTTATCATAGGTATTGTTACGGGTTAATCCTGAATCAGTCCCTTGAATAAAACAACTAATCACGGAGTCCCGAAAAAGATCCTTCCGTCCCTCATTTCTCGATTCCTTTACAATGGTTGTCAAGAAAACGAATTAATTTAACCCTCAGAACAGCGTCTACAAATCTTTAACATCCTGTCTGAACACTTTCAAGTGACTCTTAGCTACTTGACTTATCCCCCATGGAAAATCTAGCAATTATGGTATTTCTAGAATAAAAAAAACCCCGAAATTGGTCGCTAGAAATAATATGCATTATGGTTCTTTTCGGAATGCCTTTAATTTTCGGTTTTTAGACAAACCCCAAAATTGGTCGCTAGCTAGAGTGTGGTTAAAAATATTGTTTAAAGTCAGAATTTTTATCATTTTCATACAATTCTGTCTACTTTTCCGTTTTAGGGATTAGCTTTAGAACAATTTTTACATTTCTTCTGTATAATATTCTGAAACAATTCTGAGCACCTTTCCCCGCCTTTTTTTCGTTTCCATGGTAACGATGGCTATTTAAAACAAAATAATATGACTCATACTCATGCTTTGGCGGAACACGTTTTCTTATCTTATATG
>MJUU01051377.1:0-17374 GCA_002080025.1 Modiolus philippinarum | reverse complement strand
TCCATGATGCATATTATTTACTCAATTCAATCTTTCAATTCATTTTTCAAAGAAAAGCCATTTGGCAATTTCATTTTAAAATTTTGCAAAACGTTCCAATTTCGACGTCGCATTGCCACCGTGCGTTAAAAACACCGGGGGACATTTTTATCACCCTTTTTCAAAGTTCAATGTTTCGAAAGCCAATGGGAGTGTCAAGATAGTTTTGATAAATTTAGAAAGAAGAGAAAAACAACATTCTTTGTTCAGTTTGGCATCGCTCTAGCTTTTTCGGTTTTTAAATTAAATTATTTCGAGAATGGCAATCGATAGCAATAAATGGTAAAATTGAACATGGGGACATTTTGTTCACCCAAAATGAAAATACCATAGTTTTTCGAAACCAACGTCAATCCGATTTTCCTTTCAAATCTACATTTTTTGCAAAAATAACATTATAACAGATAATTCATTTGCTCGCCAGTAAGCATGGCTTGCGAGTATTTTAGTGTTGTTTTCACAATTATGTTTCTTGAAGTTGAAAAATGACAAAGGGCGTCATAATAACCTTATCTATTATGTCGTCAAAGATTGCAAATCTGGCTATTTATTTGCATAATTTTTCTTGAATTAGACGTAAAATGAAAAAGTTACAAAAGTTTAAAGTTTTATTGATAGTGTTAAATGTTACGCGGGACAACGCCATTTTTCGTCGAAGCGAATACGAAAATGCATTAAATTAAAAACTAACGCATTTTTAATTTGATTAAAGTCGTAAATTTGTGATGAAGTACTTCATTTGTAACATCCACACACTTTTTCGATTTTCGTTATTTCATGTTCTGTTATTCCAGCAGGCCTTTTTATTGCAAACACGCAAAATGTTCTTTGACGTACGAACATCGCGCGCAACGTCATAGAAAGAGACATGTTTGCAACAATGGAATTCACCATCCTGCTTTTCCCGATTGGTGTCGCTGCTGCACTATCAGGTAACTCGCGGGAAAAGTTGTATTTCACGCATGTTCAAAAATTGTTTATTGTGCGTGTATTTTCCCGGTATCACGACGTCACAGAACAAAACCTGATAGTGCAGTGGTGACACCACACGGGACAAAATTTGAAAGGTGAATTCCATTGTATACCGATATATACGTTATTATCACTAATTCGGAAAAAAATGGGAATTTGACGTGAATACTTGCCGGGTTGTACCATTTGCAGCAATCAACCAATTTACCCAGGACAATATGCTTCTACATAAAACCAATGCAATAAATACCCTTTAAATATATCTATACAATCACTAGTAATTAAAGGGATCATGTGCAAGTTGTGCACCTACTCCAAATAATTACAGAAAGCTGTCGAGTAAGGGAACAACATATATATTATATATAAAAGTGCATATAAAAATGTACTTAATTCAGCATATTCTCTTACCAACAACAGTTGGTTCCAAGTCAACAAAGACAGCCCTTGGAACATGCTTTCCTGCTCCAGTTTCACTGAAAAAGGTATTGAAGGAATCGTCACCACCACCAATTGTCTTGTCACTGGGCATCTGACCATCAGGCTGAATACCATGTTCTAAACAGTACAACTCCCAACAGGCATTACCCATCTGACAACCAGCCTGGCCAACATGAACGGAAATACACTCACGCTGAAATATAAAAATGAATTACAATATGTCCAGAAAAAGAATCGTCACTCTTATCTAAAAGTTTTGCATTGAAAATAAAGAACGAGACAACACCTGTAGAACCAGCCTTCGAAAAAAGGGTTTCAGTCATTTTTTTTTTTTTTTTTTTTTTTGCAATTTTTGTCGATATCAAATTTAAATTCTGCATGGATTATGAAATTTAAAGTATCTATTTAAAAAAGAAATAAAAGTTCAACCCTCGAAACCCCAACCCCTACCCGGGTCTGCCGATGAATTATCAGGTTTAGGCTTTCGTTATTCTTCCTTTGTCACTTCCAGTTGAAAGTGATTTTGTCTCCAAAAATCCTAAAACGTGGCACATATACATCATTGTAACTGAGAGTCTACATTTATTTTTAAAAAAGTAAAACGATACTTACCATTTTGAAATAATTTCAGAAGATTTCAGTCAAGTAACGTTTACTGTAAAAATCTGAGTGATATAATACCTCTCACAACATCCTTTTATATTTGTGTGGTGTTACCAAAGCGACAATCACTTCATTATTCTGAATTATGTCTATCCGTATACGTAAATATTTTTCGATGTAATGTTTCATTGCTCTCGGATAAAAAACTTTTCTGACTAGGGAAAGATGTGTACCGCATACTGTTGAATAGAATTAGTGACTCAGGTCGTTAACTGAAATATATCCAGTCTCACTTCATTTAACAACCCATTCGCATCATTATTTTTAAACGGGTTTCCCTTTTCAAACATTAATTTTTTAATACATCACAAATTCAATAAATATATTTATGCGAAGTAATGTTAAATTAATTGAATTTTGTCAACTAGTTGAGACTTGATTTAATGTCAGCGCGGACTGAACATCATCTGGTCATAGTGGGGTATCCCCCCTCCACCATGGATGTTTTCATCATCAGGGTTGGATACGTGATGTTTAATGATTTTTCCATACTGGTGTCCATTCTTTGTCCCTTAAGGAATTTTCAAGTTCTTCCTTAAATTGATAATGGAAATATATCAATAAGCAATTAGGTGCATTTTTCAAAAATTTTCACATCATTTTCTCATTTCTTTCAAGATGGCAACCTACAAAGAAATAACAGATGTTCTCCTGAAAAATGCAATACAGTGAACAGGATAGTATGTTCATAATGACATAGTAGAGCAGAACTTAATTTTAAGTCGCTTAAACCCGAAATTGGTCCGTAAAAACCTAAGAAACAATATGTAGCCAATTTAAACAATGACAAATAACTCTTATATTTGATTATTGGTATTATTATCACTGTACATTTTGCTGGGTACAGAGGGAAACTACTATATTTATATTACGGCATGTTTAATTCCGAGGGGGGGGGAGAGGGGTACTTGCCAATAATTTGGTAATACTCTGCCGATAGCCCTAGAAAAAGGGACCCTGTTTAAGGCAGAAAATATGAAAAAAAACACCCTGTTTAAGACAGAAAATATGAAAAAACACCCTGTTTAAGACAGAAGAGACAAAATATATACCCTGTTTAAGACTGTAGTGTCACTTCCAAAATCAACACCCTGCTTTAGAAAAATAGCTGGTGGAGCCCTTTATGGACATAGTATAAATCTTATATTGCTGGACACTTAGTTTTAAGGTTCATCATAAACTAAAACATAGGTAATCAACGATTACAAAGTTCGCCTCGTTATGGCACTTTGTCACAGTAACAAAATTTGATGTTGACATCACATTTGCATGCCTAAGCAAGGTAACATGATCTTACCATGTATAGTGGCCGAGATCTGAACTTGCCTGAAAACTTGAATGTAAATCAATCAAGCGGAAAATATAGGTCAATGTTGGATGCTGATCTGTCATCAGAGATGGATGCATATGCAAGGTTACATGATCCTACCATGTATAGTGACTGAGATCTGAACCCGTCTGAAAACTTGAATGTCAATCAATCAAGCGTAAAATATAGGTCAAAGTGACCTAATTTTGCCTGGATGCTGACCTACCATCAGAGATGCATGCATATGCAAGGTTACATGATCCTACCATGTATAGTGACTGAGATCTGAACTTGGACGTAAAATTGAATGTTAGTCGTTCAAGCGGAAAATATAGGTCAAAGTGACTCATTTTGCCTGGATGCTGAACTACCATCAGAGATGCATACATATGCAAGGTTACATGATCCTACCATGTATAGTGACTGAGATCTGAACTCGGACATAAACTTGAATGTAAGTCGTTCAAGCGAAAAATATAGGTCAAAGTGACTCATTTTGCCTTGATGCTGACCTACCATCAGAGATGCATGCATATGCAAGGTTACATGATCCTAGCATGTATAGTGACTGAGATCTGAACTCGGACATAAACTTGAATGTAAGTCGTTCAAGCGGAAAATATAGGTCAAAGCGACCTAATTTTTCCTGGATGCTGACCTACCATCAAAGATGCATGCATATGCAAGGTTACATGATCCTGCCATTTCTGAACTCGGACGTAAACTTGAATGTAAGTTGTTCAAGCGGAAATATAGGTCAGAGAGACCCAATTTTCTTGGAGGCTGTGAGATAGCCCAAGATGCACCTGCATACAAAGTTTGATGACCCTACCATGCATAGATGCAGAGATATATGTCCAAATGCGTACGCGGACGTAGACGTAGACGGACGCGGACGCCGGGGGGTACTCCAATAGTCCCCCTCAACTTCGTTGAGGCGAACTAATAATATGGCTACAATGTTGATGTGGTTTTATACATGAGCAGAGCAAAAGTAAGACAAATTATCGTGGTGTTAAGGCTGGCACTACCTAATTATGCAATAATTAAATTACCTTTAAGGTAAAAACTTACCTGACAAAAGCGGTGCATTTTTTTTCCATTTCTCGCAACATCCAAAAAAAAACTATCTTGCAAGATTTGTTTGAAATAGTCCCGTGAGGTCCTTGTTGATTTAAATGCATAGCTTACCTGTATAACGTAGGGTCGTCTCGAACTGTTTACCTGTCTTAGTTTATTTTTGGACCTTTTCAATCACGGAGAAAAATGCACAGCACAAACTAAACAGTCAGAAACCCGGTTGAAATCGAACAAAAGAATTGGAACTCTCCCTATAACGAGGTAAAAAAGTGGTAAATCATTTTTCAAAGTTTTCGCCACGCTTCTAAAAGTTAATTAGAGATATGTTTTGGCTGTTTTTGTCACATATTGATATTGACATGGTGTTTTTCATATGATTCCCACAGAAAACTGAAGATAAAAAGCTATCGTTATTACAAAATTATCAAACATCGGTTAGAACAGTGGTTACTTTCTAAACTGTACCGTTTTTTATATATAAAGCGTTTGAGAAAACTACCAACTAGAAAACTTAATGGATATCGGATCGTCGATACAGGACAATGCAGCACAAACAAAATAATTATATAAGTCTAGAAGATTGTGAAACGATATCGATAAAATATATAAAAGTTGTTACAAATAATGTGACAAAATTTTCAGCCAGCAAATGACTTTCATCAGTGTCTTAAACACGCTAAAATGTAATAACGATTGATGATTACATAACTCAACAAAACATCGAATGTCAAAAATATTTATCTTTCACACCAGTACCACAGGGAACAGTCAATCTTGTGGAGACAGGCGCTGCAAATGTTGTAGACATATGCAAACCTCGTCCTCGTTTACCAGTCAGGTTACTACAAAAAGGTACAAAATATTTTGCACTTCAAATTGCAAAAGCACAAATATTATTTATTTGCTGCCGTGTAACGTTTGTAATCTCCAATACGTGGGCGAGTCAAAGCAACCATTCCACAAACGTCTGAATGGACACAGAAGTGACCTTAGTAAAAAGCCACTTCTGCCCGTGAGTCAACACTTCAGGTTGTCAGACCACAGTATCGAGGATTTCAATAGAATGAAAATCCTTATCATTGAACAGAACGGCCAATGGAGTGATTCCCAACGTGAAGACCGAGAAAGATTTTGGATTAAAGAACTCCGGGTTTTACATCCTGACGGAATAAATAGAAAACAATAGACCTATAAAGTCAACTAAAGTCGGTTTCACTTCCTATAGATAATGGAAATCTCACGATTTCAGCTTTATTTTTACACTGATCTTTATCATATTTGGTATGTATATCAAGAATGATCATACATAACTGAAAAACGTTGAAATCGTCGTTTTCGACATGCACAAAAGTCTGCAGTCATGTGCATTTTCACAATTTTTATCAAACAGGTGAAAATTTCTAAGTGTTGGATTGTTCTATTTTAAGGGCGACCAAGTAACTTGATGAGTTGACCTTCCCAATAATAGCAAGGTGTACTCGTTCGGGGTTAACAATTGTTATCCACGGACTTTTTGTTCATAACTCTGCAACCGAATAACATGATGAACATGATGAAATAAAGTACCAAGTTCATTAATAGATGAATCTGACATTTTTTAATCTAAACTGGCCTAAAAGGGAGGTTCACATCATCAATATGTTCAAACAACAGTGCAAACTTTCAGAGGTATCTAGTCCGAGATGTGAATGTCTCAGATTACACAAACCTGGCACCTTAAAGTTAAAATATGCTGGAAAAATGACTAAATAGTAGTTTATGCTAATGATTATATTTTGATTACAGCAATACATATTATATAGGTTATAAGGGGAACTACTGCCAAATTTTCTTTGGAAAGAGGTCTGATATTGGGTGTAATGGACAAAAGAGCATTTGGTTACCATGGAAACAAAACCAGAAACTAATTTATTTGAAAAGTCTGGGTTTTTTTTATAAAAAGATAGAATTTTGAGAAATATGTTTGACCTATGTTATAAGGGGAACCCCTGCCCATCTGGAAGTGATTGTAAAGGTAAAAAGAGTAATTGGTTGCCATAGAAACAACACCTGAAACTTCTGGAAAAATCAGGTTTTCTGATAAAAAAGGAATTTCGAGATATATGTATTACATAAGTTATAAGGGGAACCCCTGTCAAACTTTTTTTTCGCAAAGGGTCTGAAATTGAGTGAAATGACAAAAGAGCATTTGGTTGCCATGGAAACAAAACGACAATTACTTTGTTGTTGAAAAATTTGGTTTTCCTGATAAAAAATGAATTTTTGAGAAATATATATTACATAGGTTATAAGGGGAACCCCTGCCCAAATTTTCTCAGGAAAAAGGTCTGAAATTGGGTGTGATGGATTAAAGAGCATTTGGTTGCCAAGGAAACAAAACCAAAAACTTTTTTTTTGAAAAATCGGGTTTTCTGGGAAAAAAAAGGAATTTGAGAAATATGTATTACATAGGTTATAAGGGAAACCCCTACCCAAATTTTCTTTGGAAAGAGGTAAAAAATTGGGTGAATTGGAGAAAGGAGCATTTGGTTGCTATGAAAACAAAACCAGAAACAATTTTTTTTTTTGAAAAATCGGGTTTTCTGATAAAAAAAGGGAATTTTGAGAAATATGTATTACATCGGTTATAATGGGAAGCCCTGTACAATTTTTTTTGGAAATAGTATGAAATTGGGGTGAAATGGTTAAAAGAATAATTGATTGGTTGCCATGGAAACAACATCAGAAACTTTTTTTGGGGGGAAAAATCAGGTTTTCTGATCAAAAAAGGGAATTCTGAAATGTATGTATTATTACAAATAAGTAGGTTTTAAGGCGAACCCCTGCACCATTTCTACCCTACCCAAATTTTCTTTGGAAAGAGGTCTGAAATTGGTTGTTATGGATAAAAGAGCATTTGGTTGCCATGAAAACAAAACCAGAAACTTATTATTATTTTTTTTTGGAAAATCGGGTTTTGTGATAAAAAAGAAGGAATTTAAAAAAATATGTTTTACAAAGGTTATAACGGGAACCCCTGCCCTAATTTTTTTTGAAAATGGTCTGAAATTGGGGTATAATGGACAAAAGGGTACTTGGTTGCTATGGAAACAAAACAGGAAACTTGTCTTATGAAAAATCTGGTTTTGGTGAAAAAAAAGGAATTTTGAGAAAAGCATGTATTATGCAATTTGTTTTGTTCTGATTGCATTATGTATTACCTAGATTTTAAGGGGAACCCCTGACCAAATTTGTTTTAGAAAGAAGTTTAAAGTGGATAGTAATGGACAATAAAGCAATTGGTTGCCATGGAAACCTAGCCAGAAACCTATAATTTTGATTACAGCAATATGTATAACTTAGATAATAAGGGGAACCCTCCCCAAACTTTTCTTGGAAGGGGGTTTAAAATTGATTGTACTGTATGGGGAAATTTAAAAATAACCATGGTTGCCATGGAAACTATACAAAAAACATAAAATTCTGAGAAAATCGTAATTACCGTTGATAATTGTTAATTGTTGCATTTTTATTACAGCTATTTGTATTACTTAAGTAATGAGGGGAACCCCTGCCCAAATTTTATTTTGAAACAAGGTATGAAACTGGATGTAAAGGCTAATGGTGCATTTGGTTGCCACGGAAACCAAGCCAGAAACCTATAATTTTGAGAAAAACGTGTTTTCTTCTGCATGTGATAATTTGATTTCAGCATTATGTATAAACTATAACTTGTAAGAGGAACCCCTGCCCAATTTTTTTCCAGGGAGTCTCGTTATGCCTTGAAATCTGACATGGGAGTTCGTTTGGGAGACTTTTATGTTTCGCTTGCGAACACAGTTTATAATATCACTTGTTATCTTTGTGATAAGGCATGATCATCCTTTGGAGTGAATTAAATGTGGATTCCCAGAACTTTTACAGATTTGTTGGAATAATCATCGTAAGTTGAGCTTAACTGCTCCAACACTCAAAACCTTGTCAATTTCAAGTATTATACTACTCCTCAAAATAATAAACTTAAATCCTTGTTTATGATCTCATTCATTTGTCTTCCTGAATTGAAGAGGAGAAAAAAGATATTCTTATTTAAATTTTGATACAGAAAATGGTGAAAAGGGTGTTAGGGTCGTTTTGAACTTACTTTGAGGTATGAGCAAAGCTCATTAATGAAGCCCTCATAGTGACTTCAAGATGAAGAACAACAATAAAAGCGTTGTACTATTGCTTGGTTTTACCAATATCATATATTTGTAGGTAATTCATCTCATATGCATTTTCCCGATATCCTTATCCAAGAGCAAAACAGCTAAAGATTTTAAATGTATTTCCGGTTCTCTATGCGATCTAGGTAATTGTTGCCATATGGCACATTCTATGGTACAATCAAACTTGATAGTTTGTAGCAATTTGGAAATATGTTGATATTCATTTATTTATAATGAGTCTGGATGCCTGAAAAGGTAACAGATGATTTATCCCGGCAGTATATTTCTTCCTTTTGGATAATATGCACAAGGGTAGAATATCCACAGCATCTAATTGACTAATCAGAATAGAATATTGACGTGAAGGAATAAACAACTAGGTAGAAATACAATAATTTGTTTATATACCCAGAAATTCCACTCGTTGGAAGGAAAGCACACTTACAAGAACACACCAGAGGTCCCCTTTTACTGGCATGAATATCGCCCTATAGGATCACTGTACCCGATAAAACGATTGTTTGTCAGGTGACGCGTTGTTGGTGTGGAATAAACAAAATATGCATGAATGAACTTCAACTTAAACTTCAGAAAATACATACTTATCAGAATTTTTTCTGAATAATTTTCCCCAAATTACTTCAATGTCATATGTCCTTTAAGCGCAGGAATAGCGAGTGCGAATGGATATAAATGCAGATATTGTCAGTCACGACCTAATTTCTTTATAAAATTTACCCTTTCTTGTGGTAATTTCTAACGTTTTACAGTGTTTTCCTCTAGAAGACTCTGTCCAAAGATAGCATATGATTCCAAGCTGCCATTAACATGACTTGAATGTAAGATTTACAGTGTAGCGCTGGATGCAATTTTTGTAGCTGTGCGCAGTGTTTTACTGTAGGTCATACTTTACTGCAACACTTTATCTTACTGTACGCATGTATGTAGTGAAGATATACCCATAGTTGCCAAAAGTGTTACGGAAAAGGTTGTTTTCTGCTTCATAATGAAAAAAGGATAAAATTTTTTCTCTATTTCTTTAATTAAAGGATCATTTTAATCTTGATTAAAAGGTTACATTATTGAAATAGGTGAAAATATTCTTAAGTTATATAAATGCAAATATTTAACATTATTACTTCACTTTTATCCCCGTCACTGACAGTAAGAGAGAGATTCGGAGCTGCTCGATTCCGTCGTCAGTCGGGATTAAGTTTTGTCGAAGTAAGCAGTTTTGTGTAATCTGAAATTCAAAAATACCCCCAAGTTGCATACTAGACCTAAACAGTAAATTTTACTATGTTGCATACGTGTTTCAAGGAGTAACTTTACATCAACAGCATTAGAATCAAATAATATGAAAAGCATAACCCAAAAGTATTCATTACCGAAAATATCAAAATAGGAGACCAAATCCAGTACCAAGACATCCACCGAGTGCAATACACGGAATGAAGACTCTGTAGTTTTAGAATAAAAACAGTTAAATTTCCATAAAACGCGAACTGAAATTTTCATTTCAGACAAGTCTGACTACTGGACTTGTAAATTTTTTCTGGGACCCCTGGTCCACCAGCAGAGACATCGACTCGAGTGGTTTCAAAATACAAAAATGCATAAAAAACAGAAATTTTGCATAATTGTTTTGAACATATAAATTTGATTTATAATGGACTATGTTTTAGAGGACGACCATTCAATTTTCGGTGGTGAATTTTGCTTTGAAAAGTAATTTAGCAAAATTATTTATTTTCATGTTATTCTCTGGCAAACTATTTATTTCTGCCAAATGTCTCATTTTTTATTTGTATACCCCCCCCCCCGGAAAAAAATCAAAACAAATCTTCGGCCCCTTATATCGCTCCTAAGTTTATGAAAAACATGACCCATACCTTTCATTCAATTTCGGTCCTGTTCGGAAAAACAAGATTGTCGCCACTGACAATGTAATGTATCGATAAAGATTTTCAGGCCTGTTATCAAATGAAACTTGGCAGCTGTAGCTGGACACAAATATTATGTGAGTCAGCGAAAGCAGTAGGGCTATAAGGCGTGAATTTTGTGCCGATGATGTTGGGTAATTTTCAGAACATCCTCAAATGTTTGCAAATATCGTGTAAGGTGGTCTCTGGTACATGTACCTATATATTAAAACTGAAATTGATATATGCCACACATGATTTCTGACTTATCAACAGTCGGGCATGGCTGTAAATAGACTTTTGTGTCAATATAAAACAGTATTTAGAAGATGGTACCTTTTCCGAAATGTCGTCAATTTTTCCACAATTTTCCCGTTTTCCGAGGGGGAAAATATTTTACAAAGACTCTTATAAAGAGGTCAACTTTTCCGGTTTCACATTGTCTTTTTTCAGTGGTTACTGCTTCTCGACATCTTTTCCCGTCTTTACGTGCACTTTTTTGCCACGATCCCGTTTCCCGCCTACTTAAAAATGCCAACCCCGCTTCAAGCTTATGCCACATCGACACCCACTGTAAACAGTTGCCCTTCCAAATGTCAATATGGTCATTTTATTTGGGTTCTGTAAGTACTATTCAACGAATTTTAACAAAAACCTATATATATTGCAAAAAAATGTCAAAATTGCATTCAAGTGGCAAGTTCAGTGGCTGAATCTTTTATCTTAATGTATGAAAATGCATTTGAATTAATTTTGCTCTGATAGGGTATCTAACAGATGAACTGTTTAAAATTGTTTTGTAGAAGATTTAACGCATTCGCAAACAAGTATGTTGAAGGAAATAAATCCACGGATAAATGGCCAAAGCTCTTGATTTCTAATAGCACAATTTCTAATACGTCAAATTGTCAACATGATCCGTTTCATCAAAAAAACTATTTCTGTTTAGATTTTAACGCTCATCGCATTAGTTTCTACGGTGGTACATTAAAGACACTCAAAATTTCTTTTTTTTATGTCAAGATTACGCTTAAGTATGTCGAGATCACGACTCACTATGTTGAGGTCACGACTTGATACATATGTCGGAAGCACGACTTAGTATGTGATGATCGTGACTTAGTATAATGTATACACAGATCACGACATATACTTAGTCGTGATCTCGGTATAAATTGAAAAAGAAGCACGTCAGTTTGATGCTGAAATAAAAGCAACCATTTCCATGTCTGTAGAATTTTCCCTTGTTCCCAACCATCATTTAAATAATAAAACATTGGGTAATACGTTACTCGGTAGTTTCAAGACGGGGGTTGGACTTTTTTCGGGATGCCAGGATTGGAAGTTATTAAGCTAGGGAATTCTATAAATTAAGCTCGGGATTTCTGGAGTTTTAATGCACCGGGAATCGAGATTTCATCGTTGTAAAGTTCCATTGTAGTCCGGGGTTTCTAGATTCAATAAAAATTAAGTCGGGACTCCGGAATGAGACAGCCTCCGCCCCACCCCTTACAAGGACGATCGGATTGCGTTCTTTACAAGTTTAAAACAGCGTTCGAGAAATATCTACATATCACATACAACATGTGTATATATAACGAACCTCTGGAGCTGGTGTTGGTCTAGCTTGTGCAAAACTTATCAATAAAATGTTGGCGAACTCAGCGAAATTTTGAGCATTTTCAAAATTTTCCGACGCAACAAATATTTAAAAACTCACGCGAACGTGTTTCAGTCGTGTTTGCAACGTGTTTAGAAATCTGTAACGCACATCAGAGTGTGCGAAAATATTTTAACACGTCGGCATACGTTGGCACTATACGTTATAGTATATGACAAACATAAACTAAATGATGTTCGAGCAAAGGAGTTTTTCATTTTGTGAATTAGAACACAGAGGAAATGTCACAAATGCAATAGCAACAACCAGAAAAATCATGAGGAGGGCACAACATATGTGGTACCTGCATCCGTCAATAAGTAAATATGAAAACGCTTTAGGCAGTCTTTTTATATACATGTAACTACTTGCTGGACATTCGCCTAAATGAAAATTGCAGGGGTACAGAGATAAACACTCATTCCCGCCATGGGTCAAAAATCTTATTTGTATTGTCATAAATAAATAATTGAATATAATATGACTCTCAATATGCTGTAAATATGTTCTGAGTTAAATAAAAAGGCTTGAAGTAATGAACGAAAAATTGAAATAATCATCTTTAGTAGACTAAGACGTATGTTTTGTCCTAAGCTATATTTGATATTACTACTTATTCGGATTTCGTTTGGTTTTATGCATTTTAAACATTTTTTGAAATTGTTGATTCCATTGTTTGAGTTCTAGTGCTGCTGATGAGGAATTAATTTCCGAAATGGCCATACAGCTCATTAAAATTATTGCAATTGGAGTTATCATATGTGTTATGGTCTCATGTTCATTTACTCCATATCCTTTCGTAAAATATGAAAAGTGCGACATATCTGAATAAATTTTATATCACTTTCAATAAGTCAAAATAAATATATTGATAGTGAAAATGTGTAAAGTATCACTGCACAACAAACATGTGTACTGTTTCACTCCAACAGACGTGACCTAGGTACAGAATTTCTATTCGTACACTTAGAAAAAAATCGTTCTATTGGTTCCACTTTGGTTATTTTCAAACGCCTTTTTCACAAAGAGAAAGAATACACTGTTTCACTTCTGAAGTACATTTAGAATTATGAAAATGAGGTTAAAGTGTTCAAATAAGACTCAGAAGTAGTCAAATCAATAAAAAAAATAGACAGTCTTATAGAATATCCCCTTTTAAATCACGCAATGCTATCATTATTGAAAATATAAAAAACGGAAAACATATGCATTTCTCGCAAAATCAACTCCGATCAGCGGGAAATCTATTGGTATAAAATTATCTCCCTTCTAGAAAAACCCTTCTGTGGTTATAAGATTTTTCTGATCAAAATAAGAGCATGGCGACGAAAGTAAACAACCGACAAAATGTTAAGATTTAAAAAAGAAACAGACGAATACAACATTTAGTTCAAACGTCATTCAATTACCAGACCTTTGCTCTGTAGGGAAAAAATGATTAAACTTGTCCATAAGAAGGATTGATACGAGAATTTCTTAAATAATTAACTGTCGTGAAAAAAATATTCAATTGACAGACTGGTCAAAATCAATTGCTATCGGGTGTTAAAATGCATGTACCCTGACAAAATTTTATGTACAGATAGATTTTTTAACATACATCATTTATAGACCACTTTAGTAACGATTACTGCGTAAGAAACGATGTCATCCAAAAGGTCTTTCGTTGTTGCTAAGAAAATTATGTTGTCCTGAAACAGCACCATTTAATTTTTATACCCGGTAATCATCATCACACTGAGATTTTCGTTCATTGGTCAAGTCTACGTATCGATCAGGAAAAAGAGGCGTGTCTTCATTGAAAGAAACCACGTGTATGAGTGAGTAGTATTCGATTTTGTAAACAAAAATGGAAAGTAAAACAGCGAAATATCGTCTTTTTTTTAATTTATTGTATCTGAACCGCTACATGTACCCTGCCGAAAATCGGCACATGAAAAGATGATTATTTAAAGAAAAAGCATATTTTTTCTGGTCAGTGTCAGGCTATAAAAAACGGTACGATTCACAAGTCTCTATAAGAGGAAAATTATCAAAAATATCATTTTTCTTCTTAAATATGCAAAGTACATTCAATCAAAAACTTTTTGTCATTTGAATATATAGAAGTTTTTCACATGCACATGAAAAAGTAGAATATTCTACATTATAAGTAACTTTTAAAGCACCTAACAACAGACCTAAACAATGTAATCGACTTTTTTATCTTTTCTAAACGAGAGCTCACATTCTTTTGTTTAAATACCACTGGATATTGGACTGCGATTGGTGCTTAAAAGGGTACTTATGCATATCTTGTTGATTACACCTACAAAGCGCATGACCAACAATCTTTTTATCGGGTACAGGGTGAATATACCTCAACTTATAATAAGCAGTCGAGACCATGGATACCGCGGAACCTTTTCCACATTTTTAAGTAGTAATATTAGAGATATATAGTTTCCATAACGAGAACCAGTTGATTATGAAATTTCTCACATCGAGTTATACAAATTTTGCAAATGTTTGAAAGCGAGGCTTGCCGAGCTCTTAAACATTTCAAAATTTATTTAACGAGATGTGAGAAATTTCATAATTAACGTGTTTAAGTTTTGGAAACTGTTTCTCTAATGAAAGGATGAAAAACACCGAGGATTGTGTTCCAAATAAATTTGGCGGGAAATTTCACGAAATCTATTCTCCTCTCTAGAGAGGAGAACAAATGTTTCCACACTGTTCAGAAAATGTGAAAACTGGATAGAAATTAGAGAATTCTCGATAACTAACGAACGTAACGAAACGAACGTAAGTTTACTTAAAAACATACGAAAGAAACAAAAGGACCAGTCATTGTTAGGTGTACCAGTGGCGGATTTGGGGGGGGGGGGCGCCCCCCCTTAGGTCGGAAAATACTTAAAATTCCTAGGGGTTTTTTAAAAAAAATGTGTTCCGCCCCCCCCCCCCCCCCCTTTGAAAAAAATATTGGTCGGGCCCCCATTAGCAGAAAGTCTGGATCCGCCACTGTCAGTAGTAAGTGACAAACGAAACATAAACGAATGCTAAATACGTACGAATCGGGTTTTAACGTGGATGCCTCGATGATTACCGGAAATCATTAACCCTCGGGACAACCTTCATTTCACTTTTAAAACAAAGGTTTTTTTTTAAATAGTTGTAAAACTTCATTTTACGTATTTGTTTGGGCAAACTCGTGTTTGCCGAGTTAATTAAGAATTACAGTTTGTATTAGATTTTGATGTACTAAAGTTCCAAGTTTTATTTACATGACATTGAACTCGAATAATATTAGTTTCACTGATCGAGTAAAATTTTGAGTGAAGTAAAATATTTCCACATCTTCGAAATTTATCCTGAAATATATCAAATCACACAGATATTCAAAAATATTGCAAGATCCAACCTTAAAATATTTAGAGTTCCATTCACTTCAAGAAAAAGGGGTCCACACACAACAGGCTGAATCGCCGATTCCGCTGATAAAAATTTCGTCATTGTCATTTGTACTATCAGAGACATATAATTATGTCTCTGGTACTACAAATTTTATATGAACCCACATTTAATGGTTATTATGGTCTTCCAAATGTTTTAATGTGATATGCACTGAAGACATTATTTGTCGAAATCCAGAAACTTACTTCACAGTAACTTCGGGATTTTGATATCTAATCAGCTTGAAATCAAATTGTTATCAAACTCAAGCTCTATTCACACACTCAGTTTTACATACTTATGTATTTTTAACACTTTATGTCTTTATGCAAGTTTGCACTGATGTGCAAATATTGTATCTGAACGCACACAATGGTGTAAAGGTACGATGAGCCACTTTTTGGTCCCATGGGAATCAGCTCCATTTTAAAGTTTTGAACATGAATGACAAAGCAATGGCCCGGTTGTAATTTACTTTACAATGATTTTAACTATGCCTTCACGATGGTTGTGCGATTTTTTGGATGTTTTTTTTAATAAATAGCTAATCTTGGAGCCAATCATATAAACATTCTAATCCTACTTGTCATGGAAATAAATAATTTAATTTTGATTTGAAGAACATTTTTTGTTGCAGATGCAAATAAATAATTTGATTTATACGGTATAAATAAACAATATAGTCGAGATTTCACATGAAAATAAATTTTCATTCGAGGCAAAATCGCCCAAGCCCCCCCCCCCCCCCGAATATGGAATGGTCGTCACCTCAACATATTTCAATTCTTGGAACATATTCGAGTTTTATGAAATCTCTTTCCTTTTGCACAACCCCGGGCCGGGTGTAAATGAATTTTTATACTTGTGTAAAATTACATGACACATGTATTTCCAGCGTTACATGAAAAAAAAACCAAGTGTTAGTGACTTTTCTGCTGCTTTGCATGGAAAAATGGAATGAAAAGCGTGTACATTTGAACAAATTGACTGGAACCTTAAATTTATTTAGTTTGTTTTTTGTTTGTTTTTTTCGTTCTTTTTGTTTGCTTTTTGTTTTTGTTTTTGTTTTGTTTTTGTTTTTGTTTTTGTTTTTTTCTCAGCAGTATTTTGACTTGGTCAGAATGAAACAAGATATATACATCAAAGTTTTATCTAACTATATTTTCCTATAAATTTAGAAAATTGAGAAATATGATTTGGACCATTTTTGCCGCTTGAAAATGGCTTGTTTTAAAACGCTAATCCTCATAAGAAAGTGGTGGATTTCAATTACAATATTTGTTTTTTTACACCCCTAAAATTCATATACTTACATGTGCAAATTCTGAATTAGATGGATACTGAGCTGTCACGGGGAATAGGAACATCCTCTTTTATGGAAAAAATGGCAAAAAAAATAAAGTGGAATCCCCTTTTCTCTGGATTCCATTGTTGCGAAGGCAGGATCCACCAGTGTCTTGTGCATGTAAACGGGGCTTTGACTTTTGAAATACGTGGCTTAAAATTTTGGTATTTTACATACTTGGGTATTTTATTCACCTGTTAAATGCCTGTTGAAAATAAAATACACAATGTCAGAAATCGGAGACAAAAGTAATTTTAACAGCGAAGCAGATCTCGTTTTTTTAGCTCACCTGGCTAAAGCCAGGGTGAGCTTTTGCCATCA
>MJUU01051375.1:31420-44531 GCA_002080025.1 Modiolus philippinarum | reverse complement strand
TTTTTTCAAATAAATTATTGTAAATTGAGCGGGTGAAAAAAACTAGGTGCAGTATATTTATCCAAACAAGGTACGTACGTGTGTGATAAAAAATAAACTTTATTTGCACAAATAAAACCTTACAGGTTTAAACAAAAATATAAAAAAAATAAAACACCTAATAACCTTACAAACTGCAACACAACAGTACCTCTTGAAATGTGTACTCGTTTTAAATCACGTGCTAATTGTACGTTTAGGTTACCTGTCATTCATGTTAAAATCATTAGCATATTTAACGCACTCTTGGTAACACGTTTTTCATTGGTCATATTACAAATCATATATAGCACCGCCTTACTCATTAAAATATTTATTGCACTCAAACCGCTACGCGGTTTTCGTGCAATTAATATTTTAATTCGTAAGAGCGGTACTATATATATAACTTGTAGTTTGTGGAGATACTTGAGCAATGGAGAACGAAAGGTGAAAAGAGATAGAATTGCATTTTTGCGGAAGAATAAACAGCTACCGGTGTTTATTTGTGTGTTGTAAAAGGTTAATGTTTCGAAGCCAAGTACATCATGAGCCACCACATCCTTGTCAATCAAACACGCAATTTTCTATCCAAGGCTATTCCATCGTTTTTTATTTCATAAAAACCATTATCCGATTTATATCATCCACTTATGTTTATAAAGTCCCCTCGTGTTTTCTAGTTTATATATTATTGATTATTGCACAATACCTCATCTTTATTTATTAATTCTGGTTTTAAATTTATACATTACTGTTCTTATTCTTTTGATCATATCTATATTTATAAATCTGGCTAAGCGATTTTGCAATACCAATCCCATCATCCTCTACAAACCTGTTCCCAGTACCACCTATAGTAAATGTTTATAATACTTTTCACCTTCTACAAGGAAACAGAAAAATTAAACCCCGCCCCGTTTCATCAGGACGAAACTGGACGCCATTTTGATTTTCGAGAATCTAAAATTCCTATTGGTCAATAATCTTCTGCGCATACGTTCTCCACACTGCGCAAGCGTACTCCTCACATCCCCCCCCCCCAAGAACTATCTATATAGCTAGGCTATTCCATAGCCTAGCTAAATATATACCACATAAAAAATGAAATATTTATGAAATCGAAGTGTATACTTATGATTGTTCCTACGTGACAATTCTTTAACTAAATCTTAATTGACGAAAAACAATTAATCTGAAGCTCTACAACAGATTCAATATAAATCCCCTTAGCTCAACAGTGTTCACTAATTAGTGATTCCCTCTCAATGTATTGATGTATTGATTTTTAGCTCACCCGACCCGAAGGGTCAGTGTTAGCTATTGCCATCACTTGGCGTCCGTCGTCCGTTAAACTTTTCACATTTTCATCTTCTCCTCTGAAACCACGGAAGCAAATTCAACCAAACTTTACAGGAATTATGTATGGAAGGTCCTTTACAAAGATTGCTCATTTCGTTCCGATCCGATAAAAAACATGGCCGCCAGCATGGAACATAGTTTAGCATTGGACCATATGCGAAAATCACATTTTCATCTTCTACTCTGAAATGGCTGAAGCAAAGTCAACCAAACTTTACAGGAATGATGTATGAAAGGTCCTTAACAAAGATTGTTCATTTCATTCCAATCCGATAAAAAAATGACCACCAGCACGGAACATAGTTTAACATTGGACCCAAGGGAAAAATCACATTTTCATCTTCTACTCTGAAACCGCTGAAGCAAATTCAACCAAACTTTACAGGAATGATCAAATAAAGGTCCTTAACAAAGATTGCTGATTTCGTTTGGATCCGATGAAAAACATGGCCGCCAGCACGGAACATAGTTTAACATTAGACCCTAAGGGAAAATCACATTTTCATCTTCTACTCTGAAACCACTGAAACAAATTCAACCAAACTTTACAGGAATTATGTATGGAAGGTCCTTAACAAAGGTTGCTCATTTTCCTCTGATCTGACAAAAAACATGGCCGTCAGCACGGAACATTGTTTAACATTGGACCCTATGGGAAAATCACATTTTCATCTTTTTCTCTGAAACCACTGAAGCAAATTCAACCAAACTACACGAATGATGTACGTAAGGTACTTTAAAAAGATTGCTCATTTCATTTCGATCCGACAAAAAACATGGCCTCCAGTGTAGAACATAGTTTAACATTGGAGCCTGGTATTAGAAACCATCCTTTTCACCATCTTCTCTGAAACTATTCAAGCAAATTTAACTAAATGTATAGAAGGTCCTTTGCAAAAATTAATACTCATTTCAATAGGATCAGACAAAAAACATGGGTACTAATGGAGAACATAGCTAAACATAAGACCCTATTGGTAAAAACATCATTTTTGGTCATGCATGGCATAGAAACATTTTGTCGGGTGAGCGATACAGGCTCAGTCTCTGAGCCTCTAGTTAAGTATAGTATCAGAACTGAAATCCGAGTTGAACACGACAGAAGTCCCGTATTGTAATGTAAAAAATGTAATTAATGAAAAGGACCTTCATAAATTGAAATACCTTGTTTCCAATCCAATGGTTGTAATTTGAACAATAAAACAAGTTTGACTATCTAATTAATTTAAAAAACGTAAAAATGGTCCTTAAAGTAAAGACAATATCATCTAAGGATAACACTTTTTGCGAGGGAGATACTCATTCTCTACACAATATTCTCTAAGTTTTTAGGTTTGGTGACCGGTTTTCAGATCAGTACTAACTCATTGCTTCAGAGATGAGATAACTCTGAGATAATGAAGAGATAACTGATAGATTTCTGAACGTAAATCTAGTTGCTTTGCGGATGTAAATTTACTCGAGCTATCTCCTTAATAAGTCGGTTTTACATATAAAATTTTCTTTCAAACGACGGCAGTAAATTGCAGAAGAAACAAAAGATACGTTTTTTTTTATAGAAAAAACATGACAAAAATAAAATAAACAGTAAATTGTGGTTCCTAAATTATGGCTCATAGATTTTCGAAAGGCGTTCGACACCGTATCTAGATCTGGACTTTGGAGAAAATTGAACAATAGTAATATTAAAGGTAAATGTTGTAAGGTTATTTATAATATGTATCAAGGGATTAAATCATGTGTAAAGTATAACGGACATCAATCCGATTTCTTTCCATGTCCAACAGGGTTTAGACAAGCAGAGAATTTATCTCCCTTTTTGTTTTCTATCTTCGATCTGGAGGAATATTTTAGGACTTTAGGCGGAGCCCCTTTAGAAACTATCAAAGAAAAATGTCAAAGTGAGCTGCATTTTTTGAACTGTTTGTGATATTGTATGCAGATGATACTGCAATACTCTAGGAAACTAAAGAGGGTATGCAAAAGTCTCTTGATATTTTTTCATCTAATTGCAGCATATGGAAACTAGATGTCAATAGTGGTAAAACTAAAGTGATGATATTTTGTAAAAGGAAATCAAAAGAAATAATTGATTTTTTTTATAAATAACGAATTATTGGAAATTGTTGACACATTTACATATCTGGGAGTGGTTTTAAAATATAACGGCACGTTTATTGATACAATAAAAAAGCTTATTGACCAAGCTAAAAAATCCTTGCATTTTATTTATAAATGCATACGAAATGTAGATATTCCTGTCGATTTGCAGCTGAAAATTTTTGATTCTATGATCGAGCAAATAGTTTTATATGTGGCTCAGAAGTTTGGGGGGTTTGAGAATTAAAAAATTATCGAAACTGCAATTGAAATTTTGTATAAGAATTTTAGGTGTTCGAAATACAACACCAAATTTTATTGTATACGGTGAACTGGGAAAATATTTTCCTCTTGAAATAAGAGTGAAAATGAGAATGATTTCATTTTGGTGCAAGTAAGTCAATAATAATACAAAACTTAGCAGCGTCTTATACAATGTAATGTTATGATTAGATGGATTAACTTTCTAGAGTCTATTTTAATCACTATGGCAAATCAAATTGGGGGGCGCATTGCATTTGCACCAATTTTTCAAAAGTGGGGCAACAAGCTTGCATTTGCACCACAAGCTTGCATTTCATTTGCGCCATTTCTCAGGTAAAAAGTTTACAGGTAAAGCTTCAGGTAATAATGTAGGGGAAGCAATGATAAATATACTATTTCATATTTTATATTTAATATATCAATTGGAAAATATCTAATATATTATTAATATTGAATATTTACTATATCTAAGATATGCAAAATTTTCACTTCACATATTGGTTTGGATCATATTTGTTGTATCAACATGAAACAGGTTAAGTAGTGGAGGTGTTTATATTAAATTCGACTAATTTAAACCGAAGTGATATTTTCTTGATTGTTTTTTTTTCATAACATGTTTTTGGTACTTCTGAACCTTTAAAAACGATTGTTTGTACATTGAATAAATAGCTAAATACCGAGGTTACTGCGAATTTACTTTCTGCATATGCGCATTTCGACAACTTATGTCACTTCAGTGCAGATAAAATCTAAACGTTTGGAAGACCATATACTCAAAGATATTTAAAAACTGATAGAGAACAAATGAGAATGGGGAATTAATTTCCGAAATGGCCATACAGCTCATTAAAATTATTGCAGTTGGAGTGGACATATGTGTTATGGTCTCATGTTCATTTACTCCATATCCTTTTGTAAAAAAAAAATAAATAACCAATATGATCTAAATGTAAAGCCAAAATTAGCTAAGGACAGAGCTATGCATGAGGGAGATCTCCTTAGTTTTCAACAAAATTTACAAAAATTTAGATATTGTAAGGTTCCAAAAATAATCGGCTTATACATAGCGCTCTTATAGTGATTATATCAGTTTTAGCAATTTAGTAAAATATCTTGCTCCAAATTTCAGACTCCCCATTGCGAGCAAGTAAAACAGGTAGTGCTGGCAAATAGAAGAGGGAAATACAAGTAAAAAGTATAAAAGTTTAAAGTATTTTTACTTTTATCTATACTATTTACCTGTTTTTGGCGCAAATGCAAAGTTTTTATTTTGGCGCAAATGAAATATAGTTTGTGGCGCAAATGAAATATTTTTTTTGGCGCAAATGAAATACTAATTGGCGCAAATGCAATGCACCGCAAATTGGGTTCTATGATAAAAATCTATTTAGCAAAATAATACGTGATCATTTTACTACTAGTTTTATTAGAGATGTGGAAAGCTTTTTGCCTGGGCAATTTTACGGATCATGTCAAAAGGAATTTGGATTGGAAAATTATTTGTTAAGACTTTCAGAAAATAATAGAATTTGAATAACAAAATTACGATAGTCTAATTTAAAAATACCTGTAGAAACAGGAAGATGGAACAATATTCCAAAGAATGAACGATTTTGTAATTATTGTAACAACTGTATCGGTGATGAATATCATTACTTATTTATTTGTAAAAACGATAATATTGTTTCTCTTCGCAAAAAATATATACCAGAGTATTACATTAGAAACCCTAACCACAGTAAAAGGATTGGTCTCCTATCAATATGCAACGTTGAAGTATACAAGATTGTCTCTGATTATACAAAAATGAGCAAATACTGTTTAAATCTGTCTTTATCTTTTTTATGTATTCATTGTGTTATCTTGTGTACTGGATTACTGTGATGTGTTATATTTAAGAAATAAAACATGGCAGCCATACTATATTGTCATTATAACATGGACTTGAGTTGTTTTTGCAAATATTTTATCCATAGCGTTATCGACGGGTAAAATATGCAAAAACAACGAAAGCCAATGTCATAATGACAATATAGTATTTGGCGGGTATGATTTATTTCGATTCTAATATGGAAATTTCACCCATTTTATATCCGAAGCGTTCCGTAACATTTTGATTTTGATAAAAAAAAACTCGCTGACAAATACTTTCCACAAATACAATAAATTCTTACTTTTGTTGATTTAATTGCTATTTTATCTGTAGAAAATGCCTCAAGTCATCTTAATCTCCATTCAAACTTTCCAACCAACGCTGCTTACGAACCGGAAATTACGATTTTTGTGACTTCACAAGTAGGAAAATTAAAGTTTGTCCCGAACATTGGCTTTTCAAGTAGAAATTCCATAATGAATGTCGGAAACAAATTTAATTAAAAATTTGTTAGTGGATGGTAGATTTTGACAGTTAAAATAAAAAATAGATTCAAAATATGTAACAGAAACTATGCATCTTTTGCGCATGTGCTAAGAGTGTTATATTGGTATTATATCATGACTCTATTTACAAAGCTAATGCAGGAAGCAATATTAGAATACGTAATAACGGTTAATGCCACATCAACATTTCGCCATCCAGGTCTATGTATGTTTGTATTGTTTGACCTCATGTTACACTTTGTTATCAATAAACTTGTATGAAACTTGTGAAACTTAAATGGTAAACGAATTCAATTCAATATTTTATTAAAGTCTCATCTCTCATAATTATACATAATATACATATACAATATAAAACATATAAAACAATACACATATAAAACATATAAAACAATACGCATATAAAACATATAAAACAATACACATATAAAACATATAAATGAGAGCCATTCTATACAGAATTATAAGAGACTATATAACCTTAATTAAAAAAGAAAAAAAATCACACACTAAGACATTTTAAATTCATTATTTACAAAATAAGAAGTTTCTATGAATATTTAAAATCATATAGCAGGCTCTGGCACATGCTTTTAAAACATTTTCATTAGAGAATAAAAATACTGATTTCTGTTCATCATTAAAATTCTTAAAATACTTTTCATAAGATTCAGCTTCCCTAAATAAAACTTCTCTGACTTCTTTATAAAGTGGACAGTGCAGTAAAACATGGGCTTCATCTTCAATAAAAGTTTTACAAAAATGACAATTTCTTTCTTGTAAATTTAAATTTTCAAATCTCCCTGTCTCTATTCGAAGTGGCGCGGTACCACATCTAAATTAAGCCATCAGCTTCTATGTTTAAAAGGTAGTGTTATTCTACAATAAGACTCAGTTTCAAATCTATTTTTGAATAATCTATACGTTCTCAGTTTATTCCCTCCTCGCCCAGATATAGATTGATCTGATAAACGATTTTTCCATTCAGTAATAAACTGAAGTAATAATTTATTAGACACACGGTCTAAAATATACCGAGTGTCAACATATTCGGTAATATTGCAAAAGTGGCCGAGATTTAGGTCGCAATAGGTCCTTTTTATGTTAAAAGTCCAGTTTTTCACACATTTATGTTTTGTGCTCAACTGATCTGCCCAAAATAAACACTTTTCTGTTAAGACGATTTGAGCTCATATTGTTTAGCCTGCACCATAAACGAGTTACACATTTCCATTGTTTGTGGATAAAGGGAAATCATCCCATATCCCCAAGCACTGCATCGTTTGGTGCATATTTACCCATCCCTAAAAAGAATCTCCCTGCTCTATGGTGTATGCTATAATACATGAATAATTTTTCTCTAATTTCTAGCAAATATAAACACCTCCTGACTAATGGGTTATCGAAATGATAATCAACATGGGTATTATCTGATCTCAGTTGGCGATTGGTCAATCATGTAAATGTCTCGTGTCAGTTTCTAGAAATAGTGCAACCGGATGGTGATGAAATCAACACCTGCATCATTGTCTAGCGAAACGGTTTTTGCATTTTTATGACTAAGATAACTCATTTTATTGATAATATGACATTTTTATCAAAACTATTATATTCAACACCCTTTCAATGAATGGCGCAATGATACACATAGCAACGATGATAGCAACAAAATGGCGCCATACCCGAGACTGAAGACTACCGAGATCGCTTCATTTCAAATAAATTGAGTAGAAATTAGAGAAACAATCTCTAACATTGTTTTCCGGCTTATTACGACAATTTCTCACATCTCGATAGTTAAATTTTCACATTTTAAAGTTCTCGGATAAACCTCGAACTTTAAAATGTGAAAATTTAACTATCTCGATGTGAGAAATATACGTAATAAACTGGAAACAATGTTAGAGACTATATTTAACACACGAATGAAGTATTTATAATTATTTTTGAACGCATATCAAAATTATAAGTTTTTTAAATGAAAATAACAAAATAAAAATAAATAGATAAATAAAATAAGATAAAATTAAATAAGATAAATAAATAAATTAATAAATAAAAAAAATTAAAATGAAAAACTACGCGCATACTCCTATAAAGCTATCATTTAATTGGTCCGTTCTTGTAGAATTAAGACTGTCCTCATCCTTTTGAACATCAATCAATATAATTCATATATCTATATAAATACACGTATGCTGGTTTTAACTTGGAATTAATTCACTATCTCTATAAGTATTTGTACGTATGACATTGTTACATACGCGATAACACTGTAAAGATGTTGAATGCAATATACATGGTAGGATTGTGTCTTTCGGCAATTATAACTGGATTCCATTGCTGTGCCATTTACGCATCCGTTAAATCCAAAGAATTGAAGAAGGTGCGCTTTTTGCGTTTGGCTTTATTTTTAAGTCTAAGCGACTGTGCAATTGGACTAGAATTCATGTATGCAATTATCTTAAGTGAGCTAAACAACGGCGAAGAAGCAATCAGTTTCCAGTGCATGTTAATCAGAGATATTATTGGTGGTACAGTTCTTTCCTCTTTGTTAAATACGTTGTTAATTTGTTTTGAGCGATTAAACGCAACATTTGCCACGAAATGGAAGATTTTGAACATTTTAACTGGCAATATATCAGTTGGACTTTGTTTTGTCATACCGAATCTGTATGCTTTGGCTAGATTTGGGATAAATGTGAGAATATATGGAATTGTTTCATGCGACCCAAAATACACAATTAAACCAAGTAATCTGATGACCCATGATCTACCTGTAGTATTACTTATAGTTTTGATAGCAATTATTTATGGAGTGGTCTCTAGACGTATGTTAAAGCATCAAAGAACTATTGGAGTCCACAGCACCAAATTTACCGAAACTCAAATTGAACTAGGAAAAAATAACACTACACGCATGCGAAAGCATATGGGTACTCTTGGACTTATAATAATCATTGCAGTTATCTCTGCATTTCCCAGAAGTGCTATAGGACTTTATATCAATATTACAGACAGTTACGACAGTGTTGAGTCGTATTTATCAATGTCTAGCATTCTGATGATGCTTACTCCACTTTTTGATCCTATTATTTATCTGTTTAGGATGAAGAAATACAGAGAACAGCTGATTTGTAAATGTTGTCTCAAGTCTAATGCAATCGCAGATTCAAATAAATAGATAAGGAACTGGCCATTTAGACCATCATATTCAACGGATCGAAATCCTTTAATGAGAAGCATGATTTGTATAAAGTAGTAAATCACAACTTAAAGTACTGACATGTCAAAAACAGAAAGTAAATAATTTGACGACAGTGGGAGAAAAAGAAATTCACATATTGGTTCAGTTGACTAAAATTCTATCATTTACTTTTGATTTCCGAACTGACACTGATTATGCAAAAAAAAAAATCAGAAAACGCACCACAGGTGCAAAAGCCGATATGCGAATATTTGTTATTTTCATAAGTACATAATGTTGTACATAAGCAAATTAATTCTTTTATTTCAATCAGAGACTTATAATGGAACTTTCGCAGGATGTTTGACTTTGTTGTAACTTGGCTAAAAATTTGACAAAGGTATTATCTAGGTGATATATATAGCTGATAGCTGCATGAAGTCAAACCGTTCCATGTCCCTTTCTAAAAAAATGGACAGAGGTTCCACTTAAAATCTAGTCTTTGAATATTGCTGAAATCATAAAAGTATGTATCAGAATGACTTTTTTTTCTAAAAATTTCAGTTTTTTAGTTTGGTTTCCATGGCAACCAAAAGCTCCACTATCCATTACAACCCATTTCAGACCACCATTAAAAACATTTTGGGCAGGGGTTCCCCTCATAATCCAGGTAATACATATTGCTGAAATCATAACATTCCAAGTGCCTCTTTCAAAAAAAAATAAAATAAAATAAAATAGCAGGGAGAGGTTCCCCTTATAATCTAGTTTCTATTGTGAAGAAAAATATGTAGCAGAATTTTTTTTTCAAAGATTAAGTGTTCTGGTTTGGTTTCCATGGCAACTAAAAACTCCACTATCCATTACACCCCATTTCAGACCACAATTTAAAAAAAATCTGGGCAGAGGTTCCCCCTTATAATCCAGGTAATACGTATTGATGAAATCAAAACATTCCAAGTCCTCCCTCTCATAAAAAGAAATTGGCTAAAAATTTGACAAGTGTATTATCTAGGTGATATATATGGCTGATAGCTGCATGAAGTCAAACCGTTCCATGTCCCTTTGGTTTCCTTATAATCTAATTTCTATTGTGAGAAAAATATGTAGCAGAATACCTTTTTTCAAAGATTCAGTGTTTTGGTTGGGTTCCATGGCAACTGAAAGCTCCACTATCCATAATAACTCGTTTCAGACCACCATTAAAAAAAATTGGACAGGGTTCCCCTTATAATCCAGGTAATACATATTGCTGAAATCAAAACATTCCAAGTGCCTCTTTCAAAAAAAAAATGGCAGGGGTTCCCCTTATAATCTAGTTTATACATATTTCTAAAATTGTGAAGAAAAATATGTAGCAGAATACTTTTTTTCAAAGATTCAATGTTCTGGTTTGGTTTCCATGGCAACTGAAAGCTCCAGCATCTGATTTATATTGTGAAGAAAAATATGTAGCTGAATACTTTTTTTTCAAAGATTCAATGTTCCGATTTGGTTTCCGTGGTAACTAAAAGCTCTAATATCCGTTACAACCCTTTTCAGACCACCATTCAAAAAAAGGCAGGGATTCCCCCTTATAATTCAGGAAATACGTGTTGCTGATATCAAAACATTCCAAGTCCTCCTTTAAGAAATGGCTTGGGTTCCCCTTATAATTAAGTTTATATTGTGAAGAAAAATAAGTAACAGAATACTTTTTATTTCAAAGATTCAGTGTTCTGGTTGGGTTTCTATGGCAACTGAAAACTCCACTTATAATCAATAATATATTGCTAAAATCAATTATTTACAAAAAATTCAGAATACACAAAAAAATGTTTTGCATCTAAGATTTTATTTTACTACACGTTGCAAAAGACTTTTAGTAATATTGAATACTTTTTCACATTAAATTAATTACCTCCCTTAGTTTTATTACCTCCCTTTTTTAATTTCGACTTTTCATTATATCTTATTTTTTAGTTAATGAAAAGTGTGTTGGAGTACATAATAAGAACAACATGTTCTAGCAATATAAAAACTACTTTTGTATGAACAATAAAACTTTTTTAGCTATTTTAGTTATCAAATAATACCAAACATGTGATTTCAGGCTTTCTTGAAATGTTTAATTTTGTTATATTTTTAGAAGTTGTGACCTTGAACTTTGTCCCACATACCTCAAAATCGATAGGGCTCTTTCGCTGATTACAACTCATGTCTATGCCAAGTTTCATTTCGATTTGTAATGTGGTTCTTGAGATAATGTGTGGAAATAACTAAACTACCGAAGTTACTGTGAATTTATAAATTCTGCTTATGCGCATTTCGACAACTTATGTCTCTTCAGTGCAGATAAAATCTAAACGTTTGGAAGACCATAAACTCAAAGAAATTTTAAAAACTGATAGAGAACAAACAACCAATATGATCTAAATGTGAAGCCAAAATCAGCTAAGGACAGAGCTTTGCATGAGGGAGATACTCCTTAGTTTTCAACAAAATTTACAAAAATTTAGATATTGTAAGGTTCCAAATAAAATCGGCTTTCGGGTCAGCACCAAAGAAAATTATTTGAATACCCGAGGGCGTCAATCGTAGATTTGACAGTCAAAATGCAGTTTACAGGCAACGCGTAGCGGAGCCTGTAAACAGATATTTTGACCGTGAAATCAAGATTGACTCCCTCGGGTATTGTTATTGCGATTCTAATGCAATTAGAAACCATTAATCGATTTCATGTTCTATTTTTAACTTGTGTATTTGTTCCATACAAGAAACTGGACTAAACAGGGAACCTACCCTGTCCCGGGTGTGTATATAGTGGAATTGACGGTCAGTTCTGACCAATCAAAACGTTCGTTATATAAATATTGCATTAGAACTATATCTAATCTATTTGTAGCGCTTGAGGTTAATTGTTTTTCGTCAATTAAATTCAGTTCAATAATTGTCATGTAGGACAAATTATAAGTACATTTCAATTTCATAAATAGTGTGTTTTAAGGTGGTATATTTATATTTATTTCAATAGGCCATGAATCCAGTGATCCTTCTTACCGGTATTTGGGGAGATCGTTTCTGCCTTCAATTGCACGAGAATTCCTATCTTGAAAGTCCCGGGAGGCGCTCGATTCATTGTCCTGGACGTCCTGCACAGTACCGTACAACAATCGAGTGATTTAGAACAGTGTTCTGGATCTGTTCCGTCTGTACCGACTTCAGAGGTGGTGTAGTGTGCACAGTCCGCCATTAAAGATGGAATCAAACGTAATGACTGTAGGAAAATAAATGTGTATTTAATGATTTTGTAACATAACAATAAATTATTTCTATAAGATAATAAAGAAAATACTTAATCACAGCTGAAGTGAACTTAGAAATCATTTTAGAGCTATTGATTTCTTCAATGAACGATGCATGCATTTATCAAAAGACTTGTTTAACGAAAATCTTGTCAAATATTAATTACTAAAAAAATTAAAAACTCAGTCAATCAAATTACGTTGGAAAATTCATTTTATATTGCAAAATATTTAGCGAGATTATCATGACCCCTTTCATATTATTGGAACATTTTAAAAAATATTATCAGCTTAAATAGTTAATTTTTGACAAGTGTTAAACCTACAATACATGGCATTTTACTACAACTACGAGTTCTTTTGCACAATAATTGTTTTTCTTTATTATCAACAAATTCGTCGCGAAAGTAGCTATAACACAATGTGACGAGTACATCCTGTTCCAAGACATTCGATTTGCTTGTCCAGAACATTGTGATCGAAACATGTCCAGCACAGAGAATCGAGTGCCCCC
>MJUU01051375.1:17683-31404 GCA_002080025.1 Modiolus philippinarum | reverse complement strand
GCCCCCCCCCCCCCCGTATTATGTATAAACTCATCTTCAAATTTGATATCGTACTACGTGTGTGTTGAAATTCACCTAAAATTTGATTCGGTCAGAGACATTAATGTCTTTGTTTCATTCTGTTTAAGGTAGTTCGAGCCTAATAAAAATTTCAGACATAATTTTTTTCATTTTAAGATATTTTGTAGGTCTTAGTCCATTGTTGCAAAAAATAGAATGAAAATGATATGTCACCGATCATCTTTTCCTGTTATCAGGCTTTGAAAATCAGGCCAAATTCAGTATATTTCAGCGGTATTTACAAAGAATATATAGGGAAATGTGAGAACATGCTTATTGTTTAGCTTTCCTATGAAATAAATATCAGACAGATGTTTTTTTAATTTTTGATATTTCAGATGCATACATTTCAGCTATATGTTGAGCTGACAAAAATCTACATGTCACCGTTTGATTAAGAGAGATATTTCACATAGTTTACGAAATAGACAATATTTACAGGAAAAGGGAACTAATTCACGGGAAAGTATATGTCAGTCTATTATGACGTCACAATGTAAAGGCCAAATAAGGAATATTCCGGCTTGAAAATCAAGTTAATCCCGCATCCGACTTGTGTTTCGCAAATGCGCCGTGTATTAGTGTCGATCTAACTTAAATTTACTTAAACTATGTTTTTGTACGATTCTTGTAGTATATGGAATTTTTCGTTAAAAGATAGCCCGTCTTCTGCAGTTTCATTTGAGATTTCGTGTGAAACTCAAAATGAAGAGTTGTGCTGTGCTTCCCCTGTTCCGGTAGGCCACCATCCATCTTTTTTTCCAGTTGGCAAAAAAAAACATTTTCAGAACTATTTTGAAAAAAAATTCTAAGGATCGAAATCGAAACGAAACGTAACGAAACGAAATATGTAAATCAAGAAACAAAAATGAAGAAACCAACACGAAATATGTAAAATAAGAAACAAAATGTGTAAATTGAGAAATGAAGAAATAACAAGGAACGAAAAGAAAATTGTAAAACAAGAAATGAAGTCTTTCAATTTCAAAACTGTAGAAAAAAGAATAAGTGTTAAATTTTACTTTCTTTTGAGGTGGTAAAGGGTTATTTTCGTACAACGTACACGACTATATTTATTTTTCGTACATCGTACAAGACCTTTATTATTTCCAGAACGTTCGTATAAAAACATGCTTCGTACAAAGTACACCCCAAATTTCGGTATTGGATATAGTTTCGTAGATCGTACAAGGCCATTTTTTATTTTTCGAACATCGTACACAGACCCCCTTTTTTAGGACCCCCTTCTTTTAACGATTTTGTCGTAGTATGATAAATCAAAGAACTTTTTGGGTTGTATTTATGAAGAAGGCTTCATGTTTAGATATAACTGTAATAGCTGGTTTCAAAATTATACGGTAAAATTAACTGAATAATGGACACTAACCAACTAGCATTTTTGTATTTTTTGTTGTTTTTGTTGTTCGTTAACAACTTTTACAGAAATCAAACGTCTGACAGGAGTAAAATGAGAATAAGACAAAAGCTACCTACTCTGCTATTTTGAACAAAACCTGAATACTCTTTAAAAATATTGATTGTTTTGGTTAAAGTTGCCGCAAGAGCATTTTTACAGATCCTATCTGAAAGTATTTGGCGAATTTCAATTAAACAACATGAATATACTTCTTTGATTTCTGCCAATATTTCCTCTTACGTTGAATGTACAACTTAACAACTTAACAAATTGTTTAATCGTTAAAGGACGGATATTTTGTCCCTAATGGTCCTTTCTGGTCCATGACGACCACAAGTAGGCACATATAGTTTAATTGAGATCTCGACCGGGGCTGATCACTATCGACCAAGTGCGAATCGATGTGATCATTATCAGAGTCTAAACAATAGATGCGATTTCGATAAAGGAATTATTACTGTCATAAAATCAATAATGTTTACGACAGTAATAATGACTTTTTCAACAATAGCATATATCGTGTTGACTATCATAATGATCCCGTCGATTTGCACTTATGTTGAACAATTGCCCTTTTATCGTTTTTTATCAAAGTTTTGTTCAACGAGTTCAGCTCAGATGTAAGCTGTAACAGTCAAAAACCCGGTTGAAATCGAACAAAAGAATTGGAACTCTCCCTATAACGAGGTAAAAAAGTGATAAAGTATTTTTTAAAGTTTTCGCTACGCTTCTAAAAGTTAATTAGAGCACAGGGACTTGCTCCCGGTCTAGAAAAAAATTACTATCTAACATGAATCTCGGAGTGTTTTTTTCTCCGAGATTCATGTTGGATAGTATTTTTTTCTTCTAGACCGGGAGCAAGTCCCTGTGATTAGAGATATGTTTTGGTTGCTTTTGTCACATATTGATATTGATATGGTGTTTTTCATATGATTCTCACAGAAAACTGAAGATAAAAAGCTATCGTTATTACAAAATTATCAAACATCGGTCATAACAGTGGTTACTTTCTAAACTGTACCGTTTTTTGGCATATTTTTATTTTTTAATGAAAAAAATCATGGGTATAGTAGAAAGAATGTGCTTTCATTTGCATCCATTGAAAAGTTCGCACATAAATGCCACGATTTTATATTTAATTTCAAAGTTGGACATATTTTTGCGGGAATAAAAACATTTTTTAATCGAGTTCACCGACGTCTAACTTAGCCATAAACTTTAATCAATGAACACTGCTTCAATACAAATTCCATGTCATTGTTACTGAGAAAAACGTTTTAATTAAAGGTATTGAATATCATTTAAAACATTTATTGTGAACTTGAAGCGAAATATTGAAATATATATCTTTATTCTACACAGAGATCAACCATTAAAGGATTTTTTTTTAAATACTGAAGACACAACCCGATTTTTTATTTTTGTTTTGCCTCAAGAGTTTTCGTTAAATTTTTTTCCGACAATATCTTCTTTAAAATTAATGTTGCTTTTTCTAGAATTTCTGTTTAAACCTTATTGCATTACATTTTCATGAAGTATAAGAATTGATATTTATTTTCGGCTTTCTTTGGTATCTCATCCATATGGAGACGGATGAGCATCATTATTCTTATTTCTGAATCGTATTGAAGTATTGTATTTGTTTGCTTCTTTGCAAATAAATATGTAAAATCAACAATAGACCATTTAGGCACGCATTAAAAAAAAACCTCTCCAAGGGAAAAGATCTTTTCGTATTCATTCTACCATATTTTTTTAAATGTTAACTTATACATGTAATTCAAAATTAAATGTGTACCACGATATTAAATCCCAACCCCCTTTGCGACAAGATGTAAATGTCTACACTTTCCCATTAAGGGGTGGCTCGAGGGGTGTTCCTCTCCCCTAAAACAAAAAAGTAGGGTAAAATCGGGAGTTTTTTTGCCAAAAATTTGTCTAAAAAAGTAAAAATATATTGGTCTTTTTTTTTTAATTGCATCCCATCTAATTATACATCCTGAATCTGTCCTGACATTTCCGTTTCCTGCTCTCCATATATCTTTGTATTTTTCCGTAAATAAAATAGTTAATCCTCACCACATGGGCTAGTGATAGAAAAAAAACAAGAGGCTCACAGGAACATATGTTCCTCAACAATGTCAATCGCCGAATCGACAATAATTTCAATAGTATTATACTTTTGTATAAAGTATTTTACTGAATATCAAAATTGTAAGAAGGTCGAAACTCGACAAAAATGCACAAGTATGTATGTGAAGATGGTGCGATTAGAGGTTTCATGGTTCTCCAACGATGAGAAAAAAAAAGAATTAACTTGGAGGTCACGAGTCCTGTTACGATTTCTTTATAAATAAATATTCTGTAAATACAAATTGTAGTAAGTTACAATTTTTTCATAGTGTGAAAAGTCTTTTAATCCACCTTAAATTGTTAAAGAGTTGTCGACTAATTTTGGTATGGTTCGTACACTCAAGAAAAGGGTGTTGTTTTTCTTCTAGTGTGCTTCATACCTGAGCATGGATATGAACTGTTTCAAATCGAATTCAGAAAGGAAGATACAAAGCGCAATTATAGGTTGTCAGTAGTCCTTGCCTGACTGTCGACATTTGTAACTTGTCAACGGGTTTGATTTGATTTATGAAGAGGTCTATGAAGTGAATTTAAGATTTTTTGGAATTTGCAGTTCACCGGTGTTGTTCAAAACAATTTAAAGTTATGGCATTAGCAGTTTTTACAGTAAACACGAGATTTAATGTTTTATATCTGGAAAAAAGCAAAAAGACCACTATTTTGCTAAAAAAAAGTCTAATCTTCCTGACGTCTAACCGGATAATGATATTCTTCAACTTAATTTATTAGTCTGATTAAATATCATGGTACACTTGCAATTAATCTATGTCACAATTTGAAGCTGACCATTGTTATTGAAACGACATTATGGGCTAAATCGACGACACTGACGCTAGAAATACAGTTGACACATATACGATTGCTACTTATTTACGACCTCCCCTTTTTTTAAAGGCTTTTTCCAAACACACACGCACGTAGATACAGTCACGTAATATATCCCATTAAATAAAAGTAATGTCACATTTTAGTGTTCTGACTACCTTATACGAACTCATTACAACATAAAACTTAAATGTCAATACCATTCAAAAGTGAAAAAAAAATCAGCACGATTTAGTTTTTTCAAGTCAAACACACCCTTATAAAAATGTACACAAAGCAATTGTCTCCCCTAGATTCACCCTAACAACGGATTTTCTAAACTGTACCGATTTTTGGCATATGCTTCGATTTTTTTGAAAATCGACTCTTGAATTTGCATTGGGAAGGCCGATCGAACAAATGCGTGCTTTTTCTCGCACAGTCGGATTTGAATTTTTTGCGATTTTTTTTCTCATCGACCAGTTGTTAATAAATGCCTTCCGGGTCGACATAACAACGACTTCAACTCCTATTTTGCAATGTTATTTTTGGTTTCAGCGTCTTTTGTAACAATGAGATTGAAAGAAAAACTACTTGCTATTATTATCTGTTTTGTTATAATCCCGGTATTGAACGATTTTTTAATGTTACAGTAACATTTTCAGGACCTGTCCAAACCGCCGCGTCCATTTTGGAGGTAAAAGTTTTGGCTAGATTTTGAAGAGTTCTTTATTTAAAGGGTAGATAATTTTCGTCAACCGGGTTTCTGACTGGTAAACTACTGCTTTCTGACGTTCTTTTGAGCCTCAGTTTTCATCGCACTTCCTTGTTATATTGTGGCATGTGACTGTGTTTTCTGTTATCTTTTTTATTCTATTTATCAGTTTCTTTCAGCTAAAAATGTTTTAGAGTGATAATACCTTTTATTTTCTGGAGTATAATTCAGTTTCTCGTCGCAAGCCAATGGTAGTTTTCAGTTTAATTCAATACAAATGCAAGCAAAATCACTAGTTAAGCATTTCCTCGTGCGAGAGATATATGCTCTCTATTCATTTCAGGTATGGTGTACTTGTTCTGGAAATAATTTCTCACATGGTTACATTATCATACTTTCAAATTTTAGCAGTTAATATTTTTTTGTAATTTCAAAACGTAATTCTGACCACCTGTTTATTGTGCCCATATCTCATGATTTAATTATTCCAGTTTCCTTACCGTTTACTCGATGAGTGCACTATGGTTAATGAAGGGGAGATAACAAGAAATACTTTCAATGGCCGAACATTACAATCACAATCAACCATGGAACTGCACAAGAAAAACATAAAATGACAAAAGACAAACATAGACAGAGATAGGAACTCGGGATAGCCGGACTTGGTATCGGTACTGGCAACAGCCAGCGGTAGGGTTAAACCGGTTTATGGGTACCCGAACCCCCTTTTCTCTATCCCGTTTCCCTATAGTTTAATAAACATACAAATAAAACCGAATACAGGTAGACCACTAACTCAAAGACAACAATCTTGAAAAGGAAAGAATAGACATAACGTAATTTAGAAAGATGGGCCGAGGAGTGCTCGCCGCTCAACTGCCGGCTAGCTCAAGGAGCCTAGTCTGCTGGTAAAACACTGTCGCACTACGGAATAATAATCAAACTCAAAACTTCCCGAAGGGTTTGGTAAAACTGTGGTTGTTTATACAGTATGTTGTGGTTGTCGTCTTGTGGTCTTTTTGTGGGACAATGGATGATGGCGATTGTAAGAACACTTTGTTAATTTAATGTTTGCTGACGATCCAGCATCCATGATATGTTATAACTGTCTGGAACTAACTGTGAGGTGTAAGCAAACCTCATTGTTGAAGGCCTCATGGTGACTTCAAGATGAAGAACAACAATAAAAGCGTTGTTCCATTGCTTGTTCTAGAGACTTTGTCTCGTGTGCATTTACTCTTATCTCTTGTTTGATTATCGCGATACTTTAAACGACTGTTATCGAAAATTATGAAAAAATTGAAATATTCGATTGAAAAAAAGTAAGGGACGGAACATTTAACTTGAAAAGGGGGGGGGGTATGTTTTTTTTTCTAAAAATATTTTGGAGTTGACTTTATGTGAAAAAAATATTTTGTCTGCCAAAAATGATGAAAAAAAAAATTAATTTTCTGGAGGAGGCTTTCTGCCCCAAAAAATAATGCTAATTTTGAAAAAAAATATTTTGTTGATACACGTGAAAAAAAAGAATAAAAAAAAGTTTTCTGTCCAGAAAAAAAACCATAACCCCCCCCCCTTTTCAGGTTAAATGTTCGGCCACTAAAAAGCCTGCAAAAGGAAAGGAAAATCATTCAAGTATACCCATTACCCAGCTGTTTACTACAATATTGTATCAAGCAGATAAAATTTCTGTACATATTTTCTTGATTAAAGTTGAAAAATGATCGAAAATGTCCACTTTGCACCATCCACATCGCAACATTTCCGAGGAGTGAATGAGGTCACTGCTTAGTGCACATATTGCGTAGTGGACACAAATCATACATTTAGCTGTCAAATGCAGTTAATGAAATAAAAGGGACAACAGGAAACACCTACAATGGCTGAAAATTATAATTACATGCCACAATCTGCTAGGGAACTACACAGGAAAAACACAAATAACTAAAGACAAAAGACAAACGTCAACAACGATACAAAAGACAAACGTTATCAACGATAGGAACTCTTGACAGCCAGGAATACCTACTTATTCCTTACTTCCTGTTTTTATGCTAATTGTCAACAAGCACGCATAAGTGTTCTTGCAATTATTGCTAATAAAATATGTAGTGGAGATACAGTAGCATGTCCAATACATTAAGAGCTGACTGACATATTATTACTGTCAATGACGTCTTTGCCATATATCCTAGAACCACTATCCAATAATTACAGTCCAAAACACAACGTTAGTTTTGATTATTATGATTTTCATTATTTCATGGTGACGTCCATTGGAAATAATGACCGTTGTGAAGTGGACAAAAAAACTGTCAACTGTTCCACCAAAATGAATTTCCAGAGAGTAAATGATTGCAACTTATCTGTTGTATACTATTTTGTAGATATAAAAAAAGACCACTAACGTTTATAACGTAGAAAATGCAATTTCAATGAAAGCTCAATCGCTCATTTGATCAGACATTGTTACAGTTGAGAATTGGATATTTTTCAATAGATTCCCATAAAAAACAGGTTTGAGAAAATATATAACATCTACCTCTAATGTATAGATTTGAATGTATTACTAATAGATAACAGTTTTAAAAGGCAAACAAAATTAAGAAAATTATACAAAAATTGAATGTTTGCAGATATTTTCAAATGTGGACAGACGGATTTTAGCTGTTTTTTTGGTCTTTTAGTCAAAGATATTACCAGATTTCTAGTTCAAGAATAAATAAAACAAAATTTCGATTGTCGTTCAGAAATTCTATTTACCAGAAATATGTTAACATTTAAAAAATAATATTGTTGACTTTTTTTGAAAAAGTTCCATATTCAAGTCGTTCACAAATATAAAAAGGTAAATTACGTTTATTGATCCCGTTATATGCCATTTAATCCTCCACCCTAAAATGCATTAATTTAGCAGGTGTTGGAGAATTGTGAGCACTCCCATCATGTTTAATAAGGAATTAAGTATAATCCTAAATTTTTCTTTTCTTATTATGTACGATCTTTAATTCCACTCATATATTAATTCCATTCGTGATGGTAGTATCCGCAGAATTACAGCATTCAGGACTAAAGCTTTATAATATTTTCTAATAATGCTACAATGTTATTATATATTCCTCGTTGGCAACGATATATATTTAAGACTTTTTGATGAATTGCATCACACCCCAAATATTGAAGACTACACTCAAAAGCTTTATTTCTGCCACAAACTGGTTTATCCTTTTCCCAAATACCAAAATTGAGTTCTAAAGATAAAGATAAAATCTCTGCAATTTATTTTTCTTCCATGCAGACTTCAATGCAGCAAGGGAGTGACCTTGATATAATTTTTGTCAAGAATACCGCTTAAGTGCACGCTAGGGGCCTTCTTGATCTCGCTTGAGGGGGTGAATATTGTTCACCTCTAGTTGAAGACCTTCAGGCGACATCAAGATGTAGACAGGAATAAAAGCTCTGTCCTTGATAAACTGGAGTTTTCTATGTATCGTGTGCGTTTTTGTCACATGTACATTCACTCCATATACTTTCATTTTTCCTATTATTTCAAACATTAGAATATGAATAAGCCTATAAAGAAAAAAAATAAACCTAAGAACCCAAAAGTAACTCCAATTTCAGCTATTAGTAAATAGCATTTAAGTACTCCTTATTTCTACAAATGTTTTCAACTTTAGATATCATAACTTCTGTTAGTAGTAAAAAATCCAAACACCAAATTGCAGCTGCAGATGCAACTAATGTCTCTTTAGCATAGATGTAAATAATATCTTGCGCTTGAAAAACCCAAAGTCAATTATATGAAAAAGTGCATTATGTATACCAAATAATCTAAAAGTAATAAAAGTAATGACACCATCAACTAAGGATAAAACTTTGTTCGAGGAAGTACTGATCTCCTTTAATTTCACGACAATGACCGATTCTCCATTAACTATTTATTTTGATTTTGTGCGAATGAAATACTCCTATGTTTTGACGTTCAATGATCGGATTTGTACGACGAAGATTCTCCTTCATTATGCAGAAACTAAATTCACAGTAACTTTGGTATTTTGTTTTCTATAAAATTCTGTATGTTTTGACGTTCATTGATCAGGTTTTTGCGGCGAAGATTTCCCCTCACTTTGTGAGAGAGAGAGATACTCTTTCATTTTATAAATCTCTGTATATTTTGACGTTCATTGACCGAATTTGGACGAAGCACATACTCCTTCCCGTTTAATTTTTATTGTATGTCATTGTTTATTCTATGTTTTGCTTTAAACCGTTAGGGTTTACTTATAAAGTGTCAAGTTAAAAATTCTGTATGTTTTGACGCCCAGTGATCGGATTTGTACGAGGGAGATACTGCATCTATGTTTTGACGTTCAAGGATTGAATTTGGACGAAACACATACTCTTTCCTTTAAAAAATTCTGTGTGTTTTGACATTCAGTGATCGGATTTGTATGAGGATGATACTCCATCCCGTTATAAATGCTGTATGTTTTAAGGTTCAGTGATCGGATTTGTACGAAGGACATACTTTTCCCTTTATAAAAGTTTGTATGACTCTCAACGATCGGAATACTAGGCCTACTTCCCGTTAAAAATTCTGTATGTTTCGTAGTTCCCGAATAATCCAGTCGTTACAGTTCGTTTCACTTCGATCACTCAATTAACGAAAGTTGAGAGAGGCTACAGAGAGGGTCTGAAATTTTTGGGTTAGATGTTTTAACTTGTGCAACGGAGATACTCATTCTTTTTATAAATTATGTATGTTTTGACTAAATGTCCGAGGGATATGTAATGGTGCTAAAATACGTGAAATATATTAAACTAAAATTTTGATAAATAAATAGTTTGAAATTAATCAAAAATGGATGGAAATGAATTTTTAGGTAAAAAGAATTAATTTTATATAAACTGTGATTACAGCCCGGAAAATAGAATGATAGTTTAGTAAATAAGAAAGCAAATAAGATGAATTAATGTCGCGGTTAAGAAATAACTCAATTTAATAATTACGTAAAAAGTCCGAGATAAAAAGACCTGGAATTATAATAGAAATTGACAAAAATCCATTAGGATTAATTTGACATGTTTGAGTAATTAAATTATTTGTCCCCTTTAGTGAGATTTCTTTGTAATTTAAAATAGGTGTAAATTGACAGGTGTTTTAGGTAAATAAGTATTGATAATTAAAAGACTAAATTTGATTTACTTTAATCAACCAATCGGGATGCAGATCTGGTAGTATTTCGGCACCTTACAGCACCTGACATTAGGTTTCTGAACCGAATGCAAAGTTCGAAAAATCACTTGTTGTTTGGTTCCCGAAATAAAATATCGACTGTATATTTTGTTATTACCAGGTGTGTATCTGTTTAAATTATTCTATAAGTTAATTTTTAATAATAATACTTGAGAATTTGTATCAAGAAATTTATCTGTTTTAAATAATCAGTGAAAAGTTTGTATTCTTAAATTATAGAGTTAATTCATAAAATAATAAAATTAATTAAAAAAGTAAATATAGATAATTCATAAAGATAAATAAGATATTCTAACTAATGTTAATGAGTAAAGATAAATTAGTATTTGGATTTTAATTGATTGAAATTTGATATTTTTCTGTACACTTCTATATTTCTATCTATTGACTTGTTGTTTGGTTCGCCGAAATAAAATATCGATTCTTTATTTTGTTATTACCAGGATCCAGCCTCGAAAGACCGTATAAGCTGCAATATACCAGTCTAGAGCTAGTTTCCCCATGCAAACAAACATGTAAACAGAAAAGCAGAATTCGCATTCCCGCTTTGTGGAGGGAAAGGGAAACATCACACTGAAATACAATATGGTTAACTTCTCAATACAATTGTTTTGAAATAAAAATCTTTTAATTTCCCTGTTTAACAACGACAGTGAATGCAGAAATAACAATAGATGTTTTTTTATTATAAAAGTCAAAGTCGAAACACATGACAATAACTAAAAGACAAGAAAATTGTGTTTCCTGAAAAACTAAATGAATTAAAAGTTTTTATCCGAGTTCTCATATAAATATATAGTGCGTTTTCTAAACAAAACCCCAAAACACGCGCATGCTCCCATGTCATTAGGATGCAATATTCCATTGGTCATTTTCTTAATTATAACAACATCAATCTTCTTATGGTCTTGTTAATGAAATACTATTTGCCATACATTGCGATGCTAAAAACTCGGTCAATATACTTTACATACCTATATAAATACATGTGCTAGTATTATTATTTCAATAGGCCTTAGTAACGTATTGCGGTTTGAAGTTGAATTTATTAATATTCGTTCTAAATAATAGAACATATTGTACACACTAAAAATGATGAACGCAATGTACATGGTTGGACTGTGCCTATCGGCCATGATAACTGGATTTCATTGCTGTGCCATTTACGCATCCGTTAAATCCAAGGAATTGAGGAAGTTGCGATTTTTGCGCTTGGCTTTATTTTTAAGTCTAAGTGATTGCGCTATTGGAGTAGAATTCATGTACGGAATAATTCTATTTCAGTTGAATAATGGCAAAGAAGCAATCAATTTTCAGTGCATGTTAATCACAGATATTATTGGAGGTACCGTTCTGTCCTCACTGTTAAATACATTGTTGATTTGTTTTGAGCGATTAAACGCAACATTTGCCACGAAACGGAGGATTTTGAACATTTTAACTGGCAATATTTCAGTTGGACTTTGCTTTGTCATACCCAATTTATATGCTTTAGCTAGATTTGGGATAAATGTGAGGATATATGGAATTGCTACATGCGATGCAAAATACACAATTAAACCAAGTAATCTCATGGCCCATGATCTACCAGTGGTTTTCCTTATAGTTTTGATAGCAGTTATTTATGGAGTGGTCTCTAAACGTATGATAAAGCAACAAAGAACCATTGGAGTCAATGACACCACATTAAACGAAACACAAACTGAACGGGAAAAAAAGAGTGCTTCACGCATGCGAAAGAGTGTGGCTACCCTTGGACTTATAATAATTGTTGCCGTTATTTCAGCTCTTCCAAGATGTGTTATAGGACTTTATATCAATATCACAGACAGTTATGAAAATGTTAAAACGTATTTTTTATTTTCTACTATTCTGATGATGCTTACACCACTTTTGGATCCTATTATATATCTGTTTAGGATAAAGAAATACAGAGAACATTTGAAATGTAAATGTTTTTGCAGATCTAACGCGATTTCCAATTCGGGGTAAATAAATAAAAGAAAGACTTTTGTAGTCATGAAATTAAAATTGAAAGACTGCTGAAGTACATCTAGAGAAAGCCATTAATCTGCTGCGTATAGGGTTTGTAAGTCTCGTTCAATTTTGGAACTTCCGGGTATATCATATGTACCCAGAAGTTGCATTTTTAACAGAAAAATATGACGTTTCAAGCACAAAATGTGGACGTCATAATCCCACAACGTCATAGCTTGGCGGGAAACGTTTTCAAATTTGAATTTTATCGTGATTTCTCGGTGTCACATGACGAGACTTACAGACCGTATTTTAATGTAGAAGGTAAACGATCAAACTCTGTCGGAGCCTAGTTTAAATGACTCAAATTCTATCCATTTCTAGAACTGATCGTATATACATATATTTCAGTTTATGGAATTCCAAATGTTTTGGATTTGATCTGCACTGAAGAGACATAGGTTTTCGAAATGGCCATATGCAGGAACTAAATTCGCAGATATTTTGGTATTTTGTGATTTATTGCCATGCATCTGCTGGAAGACTGTAATTTCCCGAGGGTATTCACCAACCTAGTAGCCAGTTCTTTGGTGCTGGCCCGAAAACCGATTTTATTCGGAAACCTGCAATATTTAAATAAAGAAAATTTTGTTTAAAACTAAGGAGTATCTTCCTCTTCCCTAGCTCTGTCCATAGCTGATATTGGCTTTTCTATTCAGATCCTATTTGTTATTTGTTCTCTGTTAGCTTTTACAGATATTTCGGTTTATGGATTTCCAAATGTTTTTAATTGATCTGCACTGTAGAAACATAATACAGAAACTAAATTCAAGGTTACTGCGGTATTTTGTTATTAACTACTTCCTAACATTAATTATTGGAATGTAAAATTATTTTTGTCGATCTAAGTATGGTAAGAACCTAACAAGTAACTAAATACCGATGATTTTTTTTTTAAATATTTAGCTCACCTGGCTATAGCCAGGGTGAGCTTTTGCCATCACTTTTCGTCCGTCGTCCGTCCGTCGTCCGTCCGGCGTAAACTTTTCATTCAAAGATCTTCTCCTCTGAAACTACTGGGCCAATTGAAACCAAACTTGGCCACAATAGTCCTTAGATGGTCCCCTGCAAAAAAGTTGTTTTTCAGATCCGCGCTATATCCAAGATGGCCACCAGTGGGGATCATAGTTTTAACATTGGACCCTATGGAAAAAGACATTCAAAGATCTTCTCCTCTGAAACTACTGGGCCAATTGAAACCAAACTTTTGTTTTTCAGATCCGCGCTATATCCAAGATGGCCGCCAGCGGGGATCATAGTTTTAACATTGGACCCTATAGGAAAAGACATTCAAA
>MJUU01051375.1:0-10386 GCA_002080025.1 Modiolus philippinarum | reverse complement strand
TTTTTGAAAAGTATATATTTCATTTATTTTATGCAATATCCAAAGCCTCTTTAATTCGACACCCATAGAAAATTTCTAGGTGTATAGTATAATACATAATAAAAAGAATTATTGTGTATTTATCGGATAATAGAATAAAACAGTTACTGTCTTTAGTTTCGGTAAATATGCAGTGTTATTGACTTTTGGGAAAACAGATATTCACCTCGCCATGCGGCTCGATGAATATCGGTTTCCCCAAAAGTCAATAACACTGCACATTTACCTCAACAAAAGACAGTAACTGTATATTATTTGCCGAAAACTTTAATTTATCCATATGTGTTTTTCAGTATCGACAGACAACTAACAAAAAAAACTGTAATTTTAGTTTCTGCATATGACCATTTCGACAACATATGTCTCATCAGTTCAGATAAAATCTTAACTTTTGGAAGACCATAAACTCAAAGATATGTTTATGTTGTTTGGTCGGCCAACAATGATAAAAACTAACGACATTAACAGTGAATTTCAACAAAATTATTTTTGGTAAGTGCCAACAAGGTATGGCGTCAACAGCTAAATGCAACCAAAACGCACAAAATAGCGTTAATTTTTGGTTTGCTGCACCATCTGATGTTGATTCTTAATTTTGTAGGTTAACTTTAATTGATAATCTTAGGTAGATTTTACATTCACGTTTGTATACTAAGTACATGTATTTTGGAGCATATTCGTCTTTGTTAATTTCAAGTCAACGTCCGTTAGTTTTCACTTTCGAGTTTGTCGATTTCATTTTGAAATGGTGAATGCAATTAATATTGTTTGTTTTTATTATTGTTGTTCGCTTCCTTTTAATTTCTTCTTATGACACAGTACATTGACCTTCCACAGACATGAAGCTTAATTTTGGCCAAATTTTCAAATTGAAAATTGTATTATATATTCTTGTTTACAGACGTAAGCCTGCCTTTTCCCTTCTGTCAACATAGATTTGGATAATTGATTAGCATATCGGTTGTCATGGTATTCCGCAACGTCATTAGAAACGACAAAAACAAATTGATATGAAAAAGAAAGGAATTTGGATAAATTTCAAGGGGACAACCTCTCTCATTTCCAAATTAAAAAGATCCATACATGTAGGAGTCACTTTATGGTCTTCAACACAGTGAGGAACCTCACCCCATATAGCAAGCTCTAAATGGCCCCTAAAAGTAAAAAAGTGAATAAATCAATGGAAACAAACCACATCAACTAACCCGAATATCAAGAAACTAAAATTATAAGACGACAAGGACAAGCCTATGACCAATATGTTCCTGACCCGGGACATGGGCAAAAAATGCGGTGGGGTAAAACTCGTTTTGTTTGAACAAAACATTCTCCCTAAATACACAAATACAATGGCTGTTTATCGAAAAATAAATTTTATTTCGATTTCATATGGGAATATCGCTTAATTCAATCTCGTTGTTTAACATATTTATTTCAGCTGCATCAAAGGACTAAATCCTGCCCATTTAGAGACAACCCCGTCTGAATAAATAAAATAAAAACAAAAACAAAATAATAAACAAAACAAAAGAAAACAAAACATCACAAAAGGAACACAAAAACAAAAACAGAAACAAAACAAAAACACCAAATTTAACTGAAAAATAAAGCAAGAAAAAAACAAAACAAAAACAAAAACAAACAAACAAACAAACAAATAAACGAAAATGACAAAAAATATTAAAAAAAACTACGAAAAAACATTACGCAAACAAAAAATTAAAACGAAATTAAGAAGGACAAAAAACATTGCTAATAAAAAAAATACCGAAGTTGCTGTAAATTTAGTTTCTGCATATGCGTATTTCGACAATTTATGTCTCTTAAGTGCAAATAATATCAAAACAGTCTTCATAATAGTATGCAATTGTACATCATTGCTTTCAATACATATATCAGCGCTACATATGATTGTTTTCTTCCAATATGACTTTATAGTTTCGAAAAGATTATTGTATTTAGCTACGTATAGAGGTGAATAATTGTTTTATTACACATGTTTGTATTACAGTTGTTCTGTAACAATAATTCGACAACCTCTGCATTACTCTGATTCTACGGAATATGCAATGGTGTTTCATTATCCAGGATAACATTCATGCTCTAACAATAATTTTACAATCTTTACATTACCACAATATGACGCGGTGTAACATTGATTTTATTGCACAAGTCAGGATCACATTTGTATTTTAACAATGTTTTGACAATATTAATGTGCATTGCAAAGGTCGGGATTGCACTTGCGTTCTAACAAAAGTTTGACAATCTCATGATGATTATTACTAGAAGCAATATATAGTCGCAATTGCATAGCTTTGTCACATATAATGGGATCACATTTTTGTTCTAACAATAATTTTACAACTCTTACACGACCAACTTTTGAAGTTATTAGCAGAGGTGTCTCATTCTCTGTATTGTACAAGTTAAGGTACAATCTCCGAAACAGAGGTGCATAGCTCTTCCTACGTCAGATTATCGTAGGAAGAGCTATGCACCGCTGTTTCGGAGATTGGTTAAGGTAGTTCGACACTAATACACGGCGCATTCGATTGGCGCATTTGTGAAACACGTGCCGGATGCGGAATTGACTTGATTTTCAAACCGGAATATTCCTGTATTGGCCTATTCACTGTGACGTCATAATAGATTGGCATACACTTTCCCGCGAATTAGCTCCCTTTTCCCGTAAATATTGTCTATTTCGAAAACTATATTAAATATCTCTCTTAATCGAACGGTGACATATAGATTTTTTCAGCGCAACAGATAGCTTAAGTGTTTATCTCTGAAATATCAAAAAATAAAAAAATCTGTCTGATATTTATTTTATATGAAAGATAAACAATAAGCATGTTATCACAGTTCCCTATATATTCTTTGTAAATATTGCTGAAAAATACTGAATTTGGCCTGATTTTCAAAGCCAGATAACAGGAAAAGATGACTGGTGACATATCATTTTTATTTTATTTTTTGAATACATAGGTTAAGACCTACAAAATATCTTAAAAGAAAAAAATTCTGTCTGAAATTTTTATTAGGATCGAACTACCTTAAGACAATTTCAATATGACTATAACTAAATACCGAAGTTACTGTGAATTTACTATCTGCATATGCGCATTTCGACAACCTATGTCTCTTCAGTGCAGATAAAATCTAAATGATTGAAAGACCAGAAACTCAAAGATGTTTAAAAACTGATAGAGAACAAATAACCAATATGTACTTAACGTAAAGCCAAAATCAGCTAAGCTCAGAGCTTAACATATGAAGGAGATACCTCAGTTTTCAACAAAATTTACAAAAATTTAGATATTGTAAGATTCCAAATATAATCGGCTTTCGGGTTAGCACCGAAGTACTGACTACTGAGCTGGTGAATACCCTCGGGGATTAACATTCCACCAGCAGTGGCATCGCCACTTGTTACAAATAACTAAATACCGAAGTTACTGTGAATTTACTTTCTTCATATGCACATTTCGATAACTTATCTCCCTCCAGTGCAGATAAAATCTGAACGTTTGAAAGACCAGAAACTCAAAAGATGTTTATAAATTGAAGCTGAATACATAGAGGTGATTGATTGTCTCTATTGTATTGGTCAATATTGCATTTGTGTTCTAATAATAATTTGACAATTTCATTATGACAATTTCTCAAAGCAATATTTAGAGCTGACTGGTTCTCTTTGTAGCATGTATCTGGACAGCATTTTTTGCTTTAACAATAATTTTGCAATTTTTGCATGATTAGTTTTTGAAGCTATAAAGAGAGGTGTCTCATCGTCCTTATTGCACAAAATACAAAAATACCAATGTTGCATAAAACAGTAAATTTAGTTATGCTGTTCACGTGTGTCAAGGAGTAACCTCTCATCAGCAGCATTAAAATCAAAGAATATGGAAAGCCAAAATCCAAAAATAGTAAAAAAAGAAAAAAGAAGTACTCATTACCAAACATAATTCAGGATTTCATTTGTGTTCCAATAATAACTGAACAACCCCAAAATGACCTCGACATGAAGCTGCCAAAAAAGGTGACATCCTGTTTTTATAGCACAATCAGGATTACAGTTGTGTTCTAACAATATCAGTACAATCTCTTTATTAACAGTTTTATACAATGGAGTCTGAAATCGTTTATTAGTTTGCGGTTTACTCTAACAACAGTTTGACGATATTTCTTTGAGCAAAAAACGGACTTATTTTTGTGACATAAAAGAGTATTGCATTGGACAATTACAAAAATTGCTGTTTATGCCAATCAACAAAAAACCCTTATTACATTTAACAAAGCATTTATTGACTTTTAATTTTGGTCTTCTCATGACTAAACGGATCCACTCAAGGATAAGCTTACATCGGCCGCTGGTCATGGTCGACCTATCTTGATCAGGGGTGATGTTCTCGAAAGTATCATAAGATTTGTCCAAGATATATCTTAAGACTAAGTTTAGGAGGGACTTAGGATAGTATTAAGTGGGCTTCGAGAACACGACTCAGGACAAAGACGTATCATAAGATGGTCTTATGTCATTTCTTATTCCTAAGATAGCTTCGAGAACACCACCCTAGGTCCGTAAAGTCATGAGTAGACCTCATTAAAAGTCAACAATTGTATAATATTGCACAGTTGATCATGATAAATCATCAAATTGCACACTTACTTTAATTGACGTTTCCAGGCTATACGTCCCTTTTGTTTGTCATCATTGATTTAAGCCATTTCAATCAAATATTATACAATTATGGTCTTTTGTAGAGGTCGATATGAGTTTTAATAGACTTAAAAATTAATATTGACCGACGCCGAGGGCGGAGGTTAATGTTAGGATTTTTAGGTCTATTAAAACTCATATCGACCAAAAACAAAAGACCATAATTGTTTTATTACATAATAATAACATGCATCATCCTGCTTGGTAATTGTAAGGGTTTTCAACGATTTTTTTCAGGATAACATATCTTGCAAAATTGTACATTTGTACTTACTTTTCAGTGTGCTTTCCTATCTCTTCATACAGTAGGTTCATGACATTTTTATTTGATTTATATATATGTACAAAAACAACATGTAATAATATTATGTTCTGTACATGAAACGTGTAAAGAAAATCAATCGATTCTGCAACATGTACAAGTCTTCCCCCCCCCCCCCAAAGTTTTGATTTTTTCATGTAATAGATAAATCATGAGAATTAGAAATTCCATCCTTTAAGTAAACCAACCTTGCTTTACTCATTCTGAAATTCCTGTGATAGGACAAGAAGAAATTTGCAGAACTACCAAAACACATACCCCGATTGTGTATCGCATCTTCTTAGTTTCAATTACCTTCCGGGTATTTGTAAATAGCAAATTGTCTACTTGTTGCAAAATGCTTCTAATGTGAATAGAGAACAACAAACGTCTCCTGCTAGCCCAACGCCGTTTTGTTCCTTCAATATTTGGTTTCTTGAACATACTTATAATAAGGCAATTCTGATTGGCCGAAAGTCGCGTGACCACATGTAATTCTGTTTTTCATTGGCTATTTGAAACGGCGAGTCATTTTATTATATTGTTTTTCAGCAGACCTGAGAAATGAAAGTGAAAGTAAAAGCGAGTCAATTCGATTTTTAATTGAATATCATGTGACAGGTTTTCATCCAATAAAATAAAACTATTATAATCATTATGTAATAAAAACAATTATGGCACTTCAATGCTCGGTCAATATGGGGTTCAACGGAGTGCAAAAGATATTATTGAACTCAGGTAAACCCTCGTTCAATATTACTTTATTGCTCCGTTAAAACCCACACTGATCTCGTGAAAGTGCTTTAATTATATAAGAATATTATTTTGAAATCAAATTACTTTATTACTTTTTTCTGAAAATAGTTTTACTTTTTAGCTCACCTGACGCGAGGGGTCAGTGTGAGCTATTGCCATCACTTGGCGTCCGTCGTCCGTCCGTTAAACTTTTCACATATTCATCTTCTCCTCTGAATCCACTGAAGCAAATTCAACCACACTTTACAGGAATGATGTATGGAAGGTCCTTTACAAAGATTGCTCATTTCATTCCGATCCGACAAAAAACATGGCCGCCAGCGCGGAACTTAGGTTTAACATTGGACCCTATGGGAAAAATCACATTTTCATCTTTTGCTCTGAAAAGGCTGAAGCAAATTGAAGCAAACTTTATAGGAATGATGTACTGAAGGTCCTTAACAAAGATGGCTCATTTCGTTCTGATCCGACAAAAAACATGGCCGCCAGCACAGAACATCGTTTAACAAAGGACCCTATGGGAAAATTACATTTTCATCTACCCCTCTGAAACCAATGAAGCAAATTCAACCAAACGTTACAGGAATGATGTACTAAAGGTCCTTAACAATGATTGCTCATTTTGTTCCGATCCGACAAATAACATGGCCGCCAGCGCGGAACTTAGGTTTAACATTGGACCCTATGGGAAAATCACATTTTCATCTTCTGCTCTGAAACCACTGAAGCAAATTCAACCAAACTTTACAGGAATGATGCACTTAAGGTCCTTAACAATGATTGCTCATTTCGTTCTGATCCGGCAAAAAACATGGCCGCCAGCACGGAACTTAGGTTTAACATTGGATCCTATGGGAACATCTCATTTTCATCTTCTACTCTGAAACCACTGAAACAAATGCAACCAAATTTAATAGGAATGATGTACTAAAGGTCCTTAACAATGATTGCTCATTTCCGTCTGATCTGACGAAAAACATGGCCGCCAGCGCAGAATTTAGGTTTTACATTGGATCCTATGGAAAAATTCACATTTTCATCTTCTGCTCTGAAACCACTGAAGCAAATTCATCTCAACTTTACAGAAATGATGTACTCAAGGTCCTTAACAATGATTGCTCATTTCGTTCCGATCCGACAAATAACATGGCCGCCAGCACAGAACATGGTTTAACATTGGACCCTATGGAAAAATTCACATTTTCTTCTTCTGCTCTGAAACCACCAAAGCAAATGCAACCAAACTTTACAGGAATGATGTATGGAAGGTGTTTTACAAAATTTGATCATTTCTTACCGATCCGATTAAAAACATGGCCGCCAGCGCAGAACTTAGGTTTTACATTGGACCCTATGGAAAGATTCACATTTTCTTCTTCTCCTCTGAAACCGCTGAAGGAAATTCAACCGAACTTTACAGGAATGATGTACTAAAGGTCCTGAACAAAGATTGTCATTTCGTTCTGATCTGATAAAAAACATGGCCGCCAGCACGGAAGATATTTAACATTGGCCCTATGGGAAATTCACATTTTCATCTTTTCCTTTGAAACAACTGAAGCAAATTTAACCAAACTTTACAGGAATGATGTATGTAAGGTCCTTTACAAGAATTGCTCAGTTCGTTCCGATCCGATAAAAAACATGGCTCCCAGCGCGGAACAAAGGTTTAACATTGGACCCTATAGGAAAATTTACATTTTCTTCTTCTCCTTTAAAACCGCTGAAGCAAATTCAACCAAACTTCACAGGAATGATGAACTGAAGGTGTTTAACAAAGATTGCTCATTTTGTTCTGATCCAATGAAAAACATGGCCGCCAGCACAGAACAAAGTTTATTTTGGCCCTATGGGAAATTCACATAAAAAACATGGCCACCATACAGAACATCGAAAAATCTTGCTGTTCAGCATTTTGTCAGGTGAGCGATACAGGCTCAGTGTCTGAGCCTCTAGTTTTGCAGAATGATGTATAGTAAAATTCCTAATCATTCACTTTTTGTAAAGCGAGAAGCGTCACACAAATTTGTATTGTCACAGTAGCGAGAAAAATTGCATTGTGTCAATTTGTAACATGACACTTTAGTAAAATAAAAATTGTAAGTACAAAAAAAACTCCTTTTTGCAAATACCTGTAGAAATCTTATCTGTTGTTCGCTTATACAAGTAATAAACCGAAATTTGAAACTTGAGTATTGTATATATTTTAAAGGTAACATGGAAGTAAATTTCTAATTTTCTTTTCCTCAGCGGAATGAACATTTAGGTCAGACAGGAACAATTTAACTTCTTGCCATATCATAATCACCTGAGCATATGTAATTATCGACTAGACAGGGCTATATTTGTAAGTATCATTCTGATATTGGGGAACCATCCATTCTAATTTAAAGAAGCAACGGGGAAACATGGTAGCTAATTTTATTTTTAAATGACGATGATTATTTAGGACAAACGTGAACATATTATAATTATTTGAACATAGCGACAGATAAAAACTAGACAGGAACCATCTTTTTCTATTTAAAGTACAAAAATACTCCAGTTGCAAAAGGAAATGGTATTTATTTTCTAACAGCAATATTTGGCTAAAGGTTAAATGCTGGAAATGTATTTGCGACTGACGGTATACATTTTTCTCTCTCGGAAATTCAAAATCCAACAATATTTTTCTATTCATTTTGTGTATTTTGAACTCAATAAATCATTCTCTGGAATGGGATGGTATAGAATATAGACACCCTAACTAAAAGTTGGGTGATTTATTTGGAAATTTGCGGTGGCCGTGTCTGCTGATACTATGATATTTTCGCGGAAGTGTCCAAAAATGATGTAACCTACAATCCCATAATTTCAAGCATTATACATATACATTTAATGTTGGTCCGTGCATTAAAGTGGGTTGGCAAGCACTTTCTTGTATAATGAGGTTTGAAATTGGTTAAGAAAGAATTTTTGAACAGCCAAGTTACTTGAATACTATCACTACAAAACACTAAAAGTCTGAAACGGGCACTTTTGGACTGAAAAGTACTCGACAAGTCTCAACTTGTCTGAAAATTACTAACGTAGTCTCGACCAGTCTCATTCAGTCTGAAATTTACTGAACCAGTCTCGACCTGTCTCAACTAGACTGGACTTGTACTGAAAGTGTCTCGACCTGTCTCGACCAGTCTGAACCTGTACTGAAAAGTCTCGACCTGTCTTGACCAGTATGTACTGAAACAGTCTCGACCAGCCTTATGTAGTACTGAAAGAGTTTTGACCTGTCTGGATCAGTCTGATTTAGTACTGAAAGAGTCTTAACCTGTCTCAAACAGTCCAAAGTTGTAATGAAATAGTCTTGATCATGGAAATCTCTTATATATGCTTTGGATCAGTAAATCAATTTAGAAAAAAAAATAATTCTTAAATCAACCATACCTGCAATGATTGCAAAATGTTCCTCAAATGCTTTCATTACTGTAATATGTAAAGTATAAAAAATTCTAGATTCACAATATCAGCTAGCATGTAGGGCAAGGAGGGACATAAAAATAATATACTGTATAGCACTTGTTTTATACTATATTTGTCACTGCAAACACATTTATAGCACGGCTGGGAAACTCGATGTTCTCAACCAAAAAACCGGCGTCCGGCTTGTTTAGGGGGGTCTCAATATCCCATATCCCAGTAAGTCTGGACTAAAATATCCCTTTGAAATTAACGATATCCCATTAAGTATTGAAATATCCCGTTTTCCTTAGTCAAAATATCCCATATCCCAGTACTTTTTGTCTAAAATATCCCATATCCCATTAACAAAAGTGGTAAATATCCCGTATCCCAATACCCTAAACAAGCCTCACTATTAGAAGTTGAAATGGTTAGAATTTTGTTTGTTTATTTTTTTTGTGAAAACATCGTTGTTTACATGTCATCATGACAACTATGCCCTTAAAAGGTTACATAATTAGGAGCTTAAAAAAACTCTTTTCAACAAAAATGAATTTTGAAATTGATCTTATTTCATTTAGAATTAACAATTATGTACAATATTTTAGCGTTAATGAGAATTGCCATAGAAATAAAATTTCACTTTACTGAAACTGTACCATCTTGGTCGTAAAAAATCCTTTCTTTATTTTTTTGACAATGAAAAAAAATGTTCCTATTTTGTGACATTGTTTATAAAATCGCTGTTCTCTGTATATTTTATAATATCTACATCTTTAAATGTATAATATACGATCAACTATACTGTTTTCAAAATATGAATATATATGCAAATCAAGCAGCACAACAATACTAAAAATGTTGTTTTTCATTTTTGACTCACCACAGATTTTAACAATGAGCAATAAGCATTTACATTACATACATCAATTATCTTTCTTCGCAATGAGTGTCTTTGAGGAGTAAATTTCAATTCTTTCCATATACTGTATCAGAAGATCTTGATATTGGAATATCGATGAATCAAGCTGACCAATACAGCTTCAGCTGAAGATATGTCGCATTGCTTATTGTATAGGAAATAACTAAATACCGAAGTTCCTGTGAATTTAATTTCTGCATA
>MJUU01051373.1:14065-27275 GCA_002080025.1 Modiolus philippinarum | reverse complement strand
TTTGATCATTTTTCGTGATACTTTGTAGGATTGTTAAGTACATATACATAGAAGACAACTCTCATGTTTTTTTCCATTCCAGAGTTATGGAACTTGGAATCTTTAGATCACGAAAATCTGTAAAATTTAAGTCTTTATTATTCAATATCATAATTTTACAAAAAATTATGGCGGGTTTCCTGGCTCTTTAACGTATTATATTTGCAATTCTTCAATGAACATACCAATATTCCTTCTAAACTCCTGTCTTTTATTTGCCAATCAACCAATCAGGATTCTATAGAAATTCTACTGTATACCAATTTGTACTGCCTGAAGGGGTTTACCTTGATACTCCAGTGATGACAAATTGGTATACAAAAGAATTCTATAGAATCTTGATTGGTTGATTGACAAAGAAAAGATAGGAGTTTTGAAGGAGTTGTTATACATTGTAGGTGTTACTTGAGGAATATTGGTATGTTCATTGAAGAATTGCAAATATAATACGTTATTGAGCCAGGAAATCCGCCATAATTATCTTTCTTCTTAAAGGTACAGTGTGTGGTACAGTACACACTGTCACACAGAGTTTTTCGGTTACAAAGCACTCAGGTCTAACATTTCACACAGCATTAACTTCCTGTTGTTACTAGCAAATCATAAATGTCAGTATAAACACCAGTATTTCACCAGCAATTGTCAGTGTTTTCACTCACCTGAAAAAAATTTATTACAATTTTTGGCCAATTTGGGTGTATTCTTTTAATTTGACAGCATTTCAGTGATTTAACACAAATTAAATTTATAGAAAATATAAAATATAATTTGCCCACCCACTCCAAATTTTTAATGGATGAAAATCTAGGAATTATTTTATTATGGCCTTAGAGACTGTATTTTATAGACCCCCTCCCTGAAAAACTTCAAATATACCAATCGTAGCAAAAATATGAAAAAAATGCCCCCGATTGTCAGAATCTCCCCATCACCCAATATATAGCGAGTGACCGACCCCCTTGGCGTACTCATTTTCTGTGTTTTGAATGGATCTTGATGGAGTTTAAGCAGTGCGGAGTTTGCCTCTTATGTAAAGTCAACTGGAAACAGGGTTGTTACAAAAAAGTGAGTTTAAAAATTGGGAAAAGGGTGTTGTGCGTAAAGCAGGAAAAGCTGAAAAAAATTATGTGAACTTGGACATGTTGGAAAAGGGAGATTGTTCAAGAGTCTTTGTAAATATTGAATTGCACTTTTAAGATTTTCCTACGTCTTATTTCCTGCTTATTTTTAAAGCGATCAAACTTCCTGCATATAACCTGCTATAATAGCGAGTGTAACAGAGGGCAATTAGACCTTTTCCGGGAGTTTTTAAACTTGGGAAATCAGGATTTGTATAATTTAAGCCATGGATGTTGGGAAATAAATGCATGGGATCAATATTTCAATCTTTTTTCAGTTCCTTTGTACTGTTGTAGTTCAGGATTTTACATGTAGTAAAAATACATTTTGCATTATTTCTCTGCACATACCTACCAATCACAGCCACTTGATATTTGATGTGGTGCTTTCTCATTTTCTCAGTAACTATAAGTGTTAGGTCAATGATATTTGGTATATAAGTTGGTCTTGAGTAGTATATGACAGTCTGCTATTCAGCTTAAAGCCTTTTGTCTGTGACCTCAATTTCATGGTCTAATGAACATGTAAAGTGTTTGTGGTTAGTTTAGATTCTCAGTAACTACAAGTGGTAGGATAATGATATATTGTATGTAGGTTGGTCTAAGGTAGTACACGGCAGTCTGTCATATGGCTTTTGTCCTTGACATCAATTTCACGGTCTATTGAGCATGTTCAGTTTTTGTGATTAGGTCATTTTCTCAGTAACCATAGGTGTTAGTCAATGATATTTGGTATATAGGTTGATCTTGATGAGTATTACATGACAGACTGTTATATGGCTTTTGTCTTTGACCTTAATTTCACGGTTCAATGAACATGTTAAGTTTTTGTGTTTAGTTTAGTTTTTCAGTAACTAAAAGTGGTAGATCAGTGATAAATGGTATGTAGGCTGGTCTTGGGTAGTACATGACAGTGACATGTGGCATTTATCCTTGACCTCAATTTCATGGTCCAGTGAGCATGTTAGGTTTTTTGGATTTGGTCATTTTCTCAGTAACTATAAGTGGTAAGTCAGTGATATTTGATATATAGGTTGGTCTTTGGTGTTACGTGACAGTCTGCTATATGGCTATTGTCCGTGTCCTCATTTTCATAGTCCAGTGGTCATGTTAAGTTTCCCAGTCTCTATTAATGTAAGGCCAATAATATTTGGTATGTGGGTTTGTCTTAAATGGAACACGACAGTCTGCTATTTAGCTTTAGCCCTTGACCCAATTTTCATGGTCTAGTGAACAGGTTTTGTTTTTCAGTATCTATCAGTGTTAGGTCACTGATATTTGGCATTTAGGTGATACATGACAGTGTGCTTTATTGCTTTTGTCAGTTATCCTAATTTCACAGTCTATCGGGAATATGTTTAGTTTTCTGATTTAGTCAGTTTGAGTTTTCACATCAATTTTGTGACCATGTAGGGACGGGCAAGACATCAATTTGGGTCCACACTTTTTTTGTTATAAAATATTCATTATACTACAAATTCGATTTTCATATTAAATATTTGATGTTTGTTTTTTTCCTGTCATGTTGTATTTGTATTGTGCTGAATCACTAATATTTATGCAATAATAAAATCAAATTTTGAAACTTCTGCTTCCGGAAGTTGCATTTTTTTTTAACACTTGTATATTTGAGCCTCATTATCATCAGATGCAATATTTTGGATAGAAATAACTGTGAGTTCTCTGGCTTATGTGGCTGGCTTACATAGTCTTTGGATAGCAATAAAATAGTTTGACCTCTCTAATAGGTATTCAACTCATCGTGTTTTGGATTCTTATTGAAATCATTACCTCCAATGAATAAGATGTTTCCAGTTCCTGATAGAGACTGATTTCATTGTAATTTTAACACTAAGAATGACATTTAATTCTAGTTGCAGTCCATGTAATGACACGATTAAATGATTATTACTAGTACCAATAAGCGCAAACAAATACCAATTAATATTCGCGTCACTCCTGTTTCAATTTTTACAGTCAAAGTTTCCGGGATTTCGTACCTTTATTGAAAATGGTATTAACGCCATTCAAAATTTCCGAATATCATAAGTCTTAAACAAAATATAGTTTTATGGAAAATATAATAACTGAAAATAGAACAAGACTTTTTTTACGTAAAAGATGCGCCAATCCTTATATACACCACCAGCAAAAAGCTGTCTGATATTACAAATAATAAGAAAGATTTTTTTGAAAACTTTTAATAACACCAACATTGCTTGGAGGCATTTTTTCTAATCTGATATGAGGGCTGTAATATTCATTTGTGATAAAATAATAATGCGATTAAATAAAATGATTCGATATATTGTATGAACATTTCAAGAAAATGGATAAAAATGAAAGTTCGTACAAAACACGAAACTTGGCAATCCCCTATAAATGTAAAGGAAGGAGAATAGACCTGGCATTTTATTTTTAGTTTACTGTGGAAAGTATAGGACTGTCTGAAAATAATATAGTTGTAAATTTGATATATATATATATTGTTATTCACTTAGGAAATGAAAACGCTATGTAGTATTCAGAGTCACAAGTCAAATCATCAACACAACAGAGCTGATTGTTTTCATCATCCGCTTTTGTGCCAACTTTAAAACAGACAGAAAAATTATTTATCATTAGTACATGTACATTCGTAGGACAACTGCAGACATTGTTGTAAAAAGAATATCTATTATGAAATAATATAGAAATAGAAATAGATAGAATAGATATCTTTGTGGACCTTATAAGAAAAAGAAGGGAAACGGGGAGTGTGTCAAAGAGACAACGACCCAAAGGGGAGTAATAACAACTCAAAGCCACCATAAGATCTTCAATGAACGGTGAGGAAACCCCACACCCAACGGCAGGTCGGAGTTGGCCCCTAAACAAAGAGTAATCAAGTTCAGCGAAATAAACATCATCCTAGACTCCCATAGACATAAAGCGAACTAACTAGAAAACAGACATGCATTATTTATGCATTATACATTATTTCACTTCAGAGTTGTACAATCAGTAGAGTGTAAAGCAAACTGACAGAAAAGTGACCAAGAAGTAAGTAAGTGCAACAGTAATCTGAAGTTCATGTTTCCTCTAGCTAGGCAACACTAGAGGAAATACATTTCTCAAACCTTTCCACTATTAACAGTCGATATATGTATTTTATTTCATATCACTGTTGTTACAAATAATTCAACTGGTTCAATTACTATCACATGGTATACTGTATTTCAACATACAGTTAAAAAAATACTCTGAGCGGGCTGTATCGCTTGTGCGGGCTGTATTGAAATCCGATACAGCCCGCTGAGCAAATACAGACCGGTGGTGATGTCAGCAGAACAATAACATAAATTGAGCTTAAAAATCACAATTTATTGCATTTTTTCAACTTGTCAGCCGAGAATGATAACAAAAATCTCGCATTGTTGTAAACAGTAATCAGTTTTAGAAAGCCAGAAAGTAGTAAAATGACATTTGATGCCTATATCTTTCAATTTCATCAAACACTTTTCAGTATTTAACTATTTTCGTTAATTGCCGACAATTATAAAAAGGAAAAAACGTTTAACTAATCGTTTGACTGGTAAATTTGTTCAATGAAATAAAAGTAATAGAAACTTGTGTATCGGGCTGCATCAGATTTACAGACTGCCTAAGGACCTTGATTCGGACCTGAACCTTGTTACAGCCCTTGCCTACGGCTCGGGCTGTAACAAGATACACGGTCCGTATAGCGGTCCTTAGGCAGTCTGTAAATCCGGATGCAGCCCTCTACACAAGTTATCACATGCTGTAGTATGTTATCTTCTTAGTTCTAAATTTTGACCCATATTTTTTTGATTGAAAAATAGTCAAGGTTTAATGATTATCTATATAGACAGACTAAGTGCATCTGTACTATCTGCTATTTTCCATGGTTGACGTTTTGTTTGTTTATTTCACTATATCTTCCTTAAAAGGAATATAGAGATTGCGGATAGTATTTAAACGTATCTAAGAAAAAAGGTAGGTGAGCATTCCTTAACGGAGGTAAGATGTAAATTGATATATTCGTTATTTTGTCCTACATATTGACCCGTTTCAGGTTGAGAAATGGCTATGGTTAAATGAAAGACCGCATATACCTTAACTATATTTTATTTTGGTTTGATTGATTGATTAGTTAGAGTTTAACGTCCAATGAGCAATATTTCAGCTATATCAGGACGAGAACAAGTTAATCAATTCAAAACAAATTGTAAGTAAAAGAAGAAAGAAATAAAGGTGGAAGGGACAACCGGGGCAACGACTTTTGATTGCCACTGGAAAAGGGGAGAAATGGGTAGGGGCAGGAAATTTAGCCTTCTATACGACACCCAGTGCGTCTGCTCTCTTTAGAGAAATATAGAAGGGGTCTTTATACTGCATGGAGCGTGGCGTTTCTCCACACAGTTTGGCTACAATGGTTCGCGGTCAGGCTTTCCGTATTATGACCTGACTACCCCGCAAAGACAGGGCATTCCCCTATCCACCACCTGGGGACGCGCCCGGCAGCTCTGTAGCCAAAGCCCCTGAAAACCTATTCAGGTGCCGGGTATTTTGGTTTGTGGACGTCTTAGAAAAAGACCAATAAGCAACTTTTAAATTTCTTGTAAAGCTACTTTTTGAGGTTTAAAGGTGATTTTAATATGGGTTGTTGTTGTTAAGAAAATTTTAGAGCAGAAGATATTCACCTCCCGTATATTTTTAGCCTTTTAAATATAGAAGTGTAAAACAGTGCCAATCACGTCTGTTTGCAATTCGAAACAAGCATATTATCGGTTTACTGCAAAATTGATGGAACGGTAAAAATTGCACATCGCCATTTTTCGGAAAAGTCAGTTTTCTTTTTGTTTTTATCGTCTGATTCACTTTTTGTGTTATTTGGTTTTCTTATTAGTGTCAATGAAAACGCAAATTATCGCGAATAAATGTGTAGTATAGTTGTTTATATGCTGTGATTGTCTACTATGAGTTTCTTGTCAACGGTTTTAAGAACACTGTGTCATTTATTTTATGTTTATTGACGATTCCGCATCCATGGGTAAAAAACACGGATGCAGTGTTGTTCGACAATTAGCAATGAATTCCACTCAAACCGGTCTTAGGACTTACTTTGAGGTACAATGTATGATCAAAGCACTGTTGAAAGCCTCTTGGCGACTCTAAGATATCGAGCAACAGTAAAAGCATTCTTCCATTGCTTGGTTTTGCCATGTATTTGTAGAGACTTTATTTCATGTTGAAGATTCAAAGTATAAAGTCTGCATTTACTCTATATACTTTTATTGTTAATTACATTATCATAGAAATAGAAAGAAAGTATACATGTATTTAAGAAGAATGTTTAAGTAGATGATTTTTTGGAGCAAGTATTCAATACATATGAAATATTCAATACATATGAAAACATAAATTATATATCAAATGAGAAATTAGAAATCATCACTATATGTAAAAGGTCCTATATTTTCAATACGATTGAATACAATTATTGTATATGTACTACAATTTATAGATTTCTAGACACAATGATGAAGGTAGCAGTTATAGGTGCAGGAGCTAGTGGTCTCACAGCCATAAAATGTTGTTTAGATGAGGGACTTGAGCCAACTTGTTATGAACGGACAGATGATATTGGTGAGTCATTCTTTTATAATTATTTAAGAACATAGTTAGGAATTGAGCATCAGAGTTTCCATCCAAATGCACCAGATTAACTATAGTTATTTCATACATAACTTCCTAAATAACTAGACAAATTATAGATTGAGTTCGAATTGAGGTCGAGTCCATTGACTTTTGACAAAATTATAGGATTTGAACTTATGCTTTAAAAGTCCTGATATACTTATATTTGCAAGAGATTGTTGAAATCTTATTACTGTCCACATTACTCTGACAATAATTTCCTATCTCATTCCTGTAGAGCACTCTGAGAACTAATATAAAATGAAGATTTCCAACTATGAAGCCATCTAATACCAAGTTTAACTGCGGCACTATTTATATTTGTTTGTGTAAATTATCCTAAAGGAAGTGCTTTGTCCTGAATTTGTGCCTCACCTAACAATATTATGATATAAAAAAAAAGTTAAAAAAAAAACGAAAAATATTGAATAAACATACATTTCGATATTTAGCAATTGTGTCTATAATTTTTTTTCAGCTGGTTTAAAGCTTTTAATTGTGGAATGATTTTAAATTATGCTTCAATTACATGCACCACTTAAATGGCACTTTCAAGAGTCGGGAAATGTAAGGGGTCAAAAATTTCATACAGATATAGAAAGTAATAATAGTAATTTGTCGAAACGACCCCTTACAGAAATAAATGTACAGGATTTACGATATATAGCACATCTACATATTACAAGACATTCCAATTCCTAGTGTATGAGATTAATAACAAAATAACTGAACAGAAATGTCAAGAGCCGAAATCCAAAGGGCCAAAGACAAAGAAGTGCAAGACCACCGGAAAATTGTCGACGGCATTGGTAAACTAACCTACGATATTATTGACAGGTTTAGAGTTACAATTTCAGCGAACTTATTGAGAATTCCTTGTCTAATATTTTTATAATCATAACTTATTCACAGATTGGTAACTATGCTTATGCAAGTCATTTTTTGTTTTTAACTTTGAAAACTAAGGAGTATCTACCTCATGCATAACTCTGTCTTTAGCTGATTTCAATTTAGATTCATTTGACTATTCCTTCTCTATCAGCTATTACTCACTTTCAAATTCTAGATTTCAAATGTTTCGATTTTATCTGTATTGAAGAGACATAAAGCTTCGAAAGGGCCATATGCAGAAAATAAATTAACAGTGACTTCAATATTTTTTTTTTATTTTACCAAGGAAAGCCATTTACCATTTCCCATTTCAAAACACCAAAATAAATCAACCATGATAATATAGCCGACTTTATGAACTGATACCATGTCGGGTTACAAACGTATGGATTACCTATCGCAGATGGAACGACCAGCAATGTTTGTAAAATGTTAATCTTATTTCGAGACACTTTCATATCTTCCTGTACATTTTACTCAGTTTTATCAAGTATACATGTAAAACACACATTCATTCAAGTATACATGTAAAACACACATACAGGGAAAACGAGAGAGAGGAAATTTTAGAGACTTATACAGTGGTATAAAATTAGGGAATCCTGACTTAGCAACATCTTATCAGGTATACATTGTGGCTTCGAGTTGTTTTTACTCCCCTTTGGGTCGTTGTCTCTTTGACACATTCCCCGTTTCTCTTCTTTTTCCTATATGTCTTGTTTTGCATATATCGTCGTAAGGTCTGCAAATTACAGTAAATGCAATGTATATGTACATTAAATTTACGGTAAGAATTTTGTTTATAGGAGGTCTTTGGAGGTACAGGGAAGAGATCTCCGATGGCCAGGCATGCGTGATGAGGTCTACAATTATTAACACCAGCAAAGAAAAGATGTGTTTCAGTGATTTTCCTATACCAGCTGAAATTCCAATATATATGCATAATACTTACATACAGAAATACTTTAATCTTTATGCTGATCACTTTGGACTGAGGAAATACATTCGTTTCAGTCATGAGGTAATGAAAATATCTTATTTACTTCCTGTTTTGTTTGTCGAAGGCAATTCTGAACTGTAGCGAAATGTACTGGCACATGGGCCAATATCACAAACATTTGCCGTAATCCTAACAATGTATGACGTCGTGTGCTAATAAAAATTCTAAAAGTGAGTTCTCTTTTCCTCACATTACGGCTATGAAAATCAAACAAATGGCGCTCATCTTATATAATAATACGTCTCAACTTGTTTTTGAATTTCTTTTCTTTTGACCCCCTTCATGATTTGTTTTTTCTGAAATACATTGATAATAACAGGGCATTTGCCATTTAGTTTTAACATTTGTACCTACACAATGTACTTCGTCTTTTTGTCTCTTTGATTTGGCTTCCCTTTCAGTAGCTGAGGGCGCATTTTATCTGATAATCACTACTGTCCATGTGCGAATCGAGAAATTCGCAATTCATGTAACCTTGCGATGTTTTATTCATGTTCCTAGAGGTATTGTGGGTAAAATATAGACGAAAAAGAATAATGTTTATGGAATGAGGGTAATTATGTTGAGTGTCTTCAGTTTTGACCATTAATAAGTTGCCTAAAACATTCGTCGAGAAATTATCTAGCCTATGTACAAAAAAAATTGATGTTCAACATCGAACAACGAAGCTTTTTAATATTAAGGAATAAGTGTGATTCAAGATTTTCCATTGTTGAAAACTGATAACAATTATAAGAAGTAGTCGATATTTAGTGTGAATTACCATATGCCTATGCTTCGTTGAGGCTACAATGCTCTGCTTCCGTGTAATCAATATAGTTTTCACAGATGATGCGACTTTAATTTATGTCAATGCTACTTTCAATTAGTGTTCATTTTCACAACTGGTGTAATCCAATAAACAACAGTTTTTTACCGATTCATATTAGAAATGACTATTTGACAAAATAATATGTCATTCTTTATTCTTTTATAGGCATTTTCTAAAATTAATCAACAACATTATATCTCTCTTGTTTATTTGTCATGCTCAGTGTTTTCTCCAGCTTTTGGAGTACAAATAATGCTTTGATACGATACTCTAGCGCTTGTTTTTATTATAAGCATTTTCTGGTGAGATTTGACACAGGCTGTGTATCAGTTCAAAAGTTTATCAACTAAATATACTTCAATCAGAAATTTTTACAGCCATATGAATTCTCTGTATGCAATTTCCGTTTTCACAACCGGACACCCGACCCTACATCTTGTTGATGTTAAGCCGTGTTTTACGCTGAATTGGTTTTGTACGTGTATGTTCGTTCGTTTGTCAGTCCGTAGGTCAAGCTGGTCGTTCCTACATTTCCATAGATGATGCGACTTTATTTATGTCAATATGGGTCTCTATGTAATACATTGCAATGTTCTTACAAAACAAATTGAAATAATTCTATCAAAATTGATGAGAATCTACAAAAAATATGTTTCCAAAATAATTTAATTCGAGAAATCCAAAAGTTTTCTGATTGCATCGGTGAATGAGTGGTGCAAAAAATCTTCAAAGTGGTATATCTAGGTACTAAATAAATAATTTGCTCATCTCCTCTTTTCAGATGTCTTTCATGTGTCTTCCAAGGCGCAAATTAAATGCGCAACATAGTATAACAAAAACATATACATACATCTTAAACATAGATTTAACAATTTATCAGTTATGCCGGTCCTTTACTTCATGTTGACTTGCTTCCAAAATGTATTGTGAAAGGGATGCTTATTTTTTACTCAAGAGTATAATAACCTCAAACGTGATATGCAACCGCTACATCATAAGATGTATAAAACTTCCTATTGTCAGTCATGTTCTCGTAACTGACGAAAAGTGGAATTGGTTACATTACAGCGTTGCATTAATTTTTGCCGAGTGGGAGTATTATTTTTGCCCACCAGCGAATGAAACATTTTTTATATAAGCATTGATGATGTAAACAAAGGTTGGTAGTGAATTGCCTGAAGAGTCTCCATGTTTGTAACGACCAACAAAAATTACCTCTTCAGCATTTCTCTTTATCTTCCAGATAAAATAATATAAATGCATTTTTTAATGTCGTCTTTTTGTTTCCGTGCTTGTAGCTGTCTCACGTCCTTGTTTTGTCTTTGTTTTTCTCTGTTGCCGTGATTGCCATGTCTTCGGATTTCGATTTTTGTAGTCTTCGCTTCCCTTGTTCCTTCGGTATTCTACTGCCACGTCTGATTTAGAAATCTGTTGATAATTCTGTTTTCGAACATTCAAAAGATCCACTAATATTAATGTAGAAACAGCTCTTAAAACACATACATATAAGAGAAATAACTTTAAAATTACACTAGAAGACAAACCAAAATCCTGCAAAGCAACAAACATTCCAAATACCATTGACTACAGTTATTGTCGATAAACTGATCTGAGCACAAAACTTGATTGAGGTAACTTATCCAAAACATAATTGAAACATATCATTTTTATTGACAGCAATGAACACTAGCAATTACTCAAATTTTAATCGCATTCTTGTAAAATTGACAGCAATTTGAGTAGCTCTGAAATAACGAATTAAGCATATCAGCGTTTTGTATTCCGTCAACAAATTACCAAACCAGATTCAGTAAGTCATTTTATGAACAGGATATCGTTACAGCTAATTTATTAAGTGGAATATCCGATTTGTTAGAATTTACATGAACAAAAAGTAGCAAGTTACATGAATTACGAATTTCTCGATTCGTACTTGGACAATAGTGATGATTGTGTATTCATTTGTGAAAAGGCTTTAATCGTTTTGAGGATTAATATAAAAGCATTTATGTTTTTCATGGGACAAGGTCACAAGTGTTTCTATTTTTATCTGTTATTAAGGTAAACGGTTGGATTTCGGCGTTGCATTTCCTGTATACTAGTAAGTTCTGATATGTAGGGTCAGTATCTCAAGTAACCAGTGCTCGGGTTTAAATTTATTACGTATCGTGGAGGGGGTAGAAGTTTTCATAAAAGATAAAACGTCTTATACATCTGGTGAAAATTAATCAGGAGATAAGAAAAAAAATCTGTAATAAATCCTGTAATAATTGGTAACCTTTGAAAAGTGTAATTGTATTCATTTGCAGTCCACGATGGGATAGTTATACAAGAGCCTGAAATGATTCATATTCGGAGGAAATCCCATCTCTTGCTTAATTTTTTAAGGTCTTTCACCACAGTGAAAGACCTTACTGATATTCTTCGGATTATTATTTTTTTTTTATTCTTTTTCTTCCGCCGCAACCGCTGTAAAAAAACTACGCGACATATCATTTCGACTCTTGGTGTCCTGAATCGATATCACTGCGGGACTTCAAAACTCAAGTCAAGCATATCGATCTATTTTTAGTAACGGAGTTATCTCCCCTAACACGGTTTATCTTGTTAGCAGATCTCCTCGTAAACCGTAACCGATATCAAAATTCTTAATGAGGGAAAATGTTCGAATCATCCTCAGGATGATTAATCACGCAAAAAAACTTTTTTGGGTCGCGACCCCGGTTACGCGTTTTTGACCCCTAAATATGCAAATTTCTCAAAGTTGTCTGATTTCCACCAAATTTGGTTTCCAGGTAGCTCTCATGGTTCCGATTACAAATCTAGGATCAAAAATTTTTTTTCGGCCGCCATTTGAAATTTTGTTATCGCAATATCTCGGAAACGCTAAAAAATTTCTGAAAACATTATATTGCAAAAATACTTGTCTTATTGAGATCTACATTTGATTCAATAGAACGAAAACTGTGCGATGAACCGTTTTGAGTTATAGCCCTTGACGCGATTTGGTAAATCGGTTTTTCGCGAATAACTTTTAAACGCTTACAGATAATATAGTAAACATATATGTTTAAAGTGATCAGTAAGAAAAGACCTTCAATTTGAGTACCAGGTTGAAGGTCATCGGTGACCTTTGACCTTGACCACTGACCTTGTTAGGGGATAAACTCAGAAACCATAAAAGATGACTGAAAAAGTATATCAGCAAAAATGTTCAGCATGTCAAGGGCTATATTTGTTTCATTTGGACCGAAGCTCTCCGATGACTCCCTAGAGAGTTATTGCTCTTGACGCGTTTCGGAAAATGGGTTTTCACATATAAGTTCTAAACTGTTACAGATAGTATAGTCAAGTAACATATCAAATTAATCAGTAAGAAGAGACCTTCATTTTGAGCACAAGGTCAGAGGTCATCAAGGTCAGAAGTCAAGGTCATAGCCAATTTTGGGGATTTTTTCAGTAAAATCACCAAAAAAGGTAAGAGATAGGTGATTAAATGTAGTTGAAAAAGTTCAAAACTCTTGTTTACATCGTATTTTCGACAGGGATTGACAGTAAAATCAAAATAATAACATGTTATCATGACGAAAACTGGTGAAAGACCTTGCAATTGTTCTCTGAACAATTGACTTTTTAATTATTATTATTATT
>MJUU01051373.1:0-14055 GCA_002080025.1 Modiolus philippinarum | reverse complement strand
GGTCAAACACAAGTCAGACATACTTGTGAAGTTGTCTTCCATTTGAAATAACATAATAATTGGCTGAACATGCGTACATCATAACACATTTTAAAATTTAAAATAACATAAGTTATCAATGGTAAAACCTTGCATGTTGCTCGGATTTTATACTCGAAGTTTTTGTACGAAGAACTTCAGTTTACAGATATTCTAATTTAATAATCTATCGTGATATACAAAACCAATGAGCAACCTGGACATGTTACAACCGCGCCGATTAAAGTTTAAACTTTCATTCATACCAACATCGACAAATATCGTTTACAGCAGACACAACAACAGTAAGTAACGTCATAAATTAACCATCCAACCACAATGAGATAACCCAAAGCTAACGTAATCACGAGGGAATTACGGGGGAGGCCTTTATTATTGTTCACCAATCGATCAGGACTACGAGTAATGTTCATATGATATGCGCAGACAGAAGTAAACATAAAGGAAAATACTTACAAAAATAAGTGTCCAATAGATTACGCCTGTGACGTAAACATCAAACCCAATTTTTATCTAGTTTTTATAATGTTTAATCATGTTTTATAAATTAAACGTGATTTTTTTTTTATAAATAAAGACAAAAAATACGTTGTAATATGGCATCCAAATGTAGCTTTTCTACATGATTAACACCATGAAATAATACAAATGTTCATGTTCATTGCAAATAAGCGCACATGCATGTATTTTCTTTTTTAGGTGGCAAAACATGACACTGTATCCTCGAAATCTGACTTGCTACATGTAGAACAAAATTCGATTTTTTAGAAAAAAAATGCTTGAAAGCTTACAATATGATTTTCATAAATTAAAAGCCATCAAATGCAGAAACTACACAAAGTGTGTATTGGTTCATTTGACTACCTGCGAGGTTTAAACATGTTACTAAATATGTTGTATTATGAGTAAAATTTTCTGAAGCAAAAAAGCTTATTAAAAATTCTTCTTTGTTAAAATAAATGAAAAAAGGTTTTCATCTTGATACTACAAATGGTTAAAAAAACTTTTGAAAATTATTTATTATATAGTACGAATTTTATCGCGGAAAAATAAATGCACTGTATGAATTTGTAAAAAAAAAAAAATTCTATCTGAAAAAGAAATAATTTCATATTTGATTTCTGAACATCAAGACGAAAATATGGTACATGTACATGATAAAAGAAAAACTTCAACAGACACGGAAAAATTCTTTTCGGTTGCAAATAAAGAAATAAAATATGATAAGAGTCATCATTTTTAGATAGTGTAAATCGTGACCAGGTATCTATATGTAACGAATGCTTGTCCAATCTGTCAAAATAAAGGGGCATGCTCTTTATCTTGCTTGATGACTGAATTTCAATTATGTGTCCAACTGACTCGACCAATGAGAGTTGCACACTCTTGTGACATGTTAAGTCGCAACTGTAAATATTCTTTGTGACGAATTCAAGGTGAATAAAATGCGTGACAGGGTTACAAATATGTGACTTGTCATCGAACGAAAATTTATACTTAATCCGGCTTGGTTGTAACATTTACTCCATATACGTATAAACTAGGGGTGCATCGACTTTAGGGGACCCTTTTCTCCCTTCACATGCGTCACCAAAAATGTTTGTCTAAAACAAAACTCTTAGCAAGGAACAGGTCAAGTTCGAGTAGTCAAATTAAACGATTTTATTACTATTTTATGTCAAAATTTTTAATTTTGCCCAAATGAATTACATCAATTTGATCAAACGAAACATTAAATTTTTGCAAATTAAATGTTAATTGGCGCAAATAAAATGCGTTGGAAGCTGAAATGTTAAAATATGAGTTGTTACTGTTTCAGGGTTGGCACAAGTAGTACAGAATGTATATATTTTCTTATGTATGCTAGCTACGTTCTATATATATCTTTATTCTCTAAAAACCAAAACATGGTACAGAGAAACATATAATGCAGTTAATATAATAATACAGTATTAATCGAATGTACTACACAGAGGTACATAAAAATAAAGTATACATTAAAAAAAAAAAAAAAAAAAAAAAAAAAAAAAANAATTTCAAAACATTTGGTCGGTAATAAAATTTTGATTTCAAATACAGTTTTCTCTCCTCTCTAAGTGAGGGACATGTAATAATATAATGGTATTCGTCACCGATATCTTGGGACTGACACAAGTTGCATTTTCTGTTTTCTCTGGGAATGTTGCGCCATCTCCCAGATTCTATAGGCAGCTTATGGTTTGAAGTTCGAAATCTAAAAAGTGTGATACAATTTCTATCACTTAAAATCTTTAAATAGTTCTCCAATGCACAGTTTTCCTTATAAAGTCTATAATTAAGAGCTTTCGGTGATTCATTAATATCAGATTGCCATTGTTGTTTGAATTGATCTAGAAGTGTTTGTTTTAATGAGCTAAACAACCAGGATATATTTGGAAAATATTGGTTATTCCATTCATTTGATTTACCACAATTTTCTAATATGGATTTCACATATTTAAGCCACACGTAATTATCATTGAAAGTCTTGAGACATAGCCTATATAAAATGAAAGGTAATTTATTTTCCTTCCCAGTAATAAGTCTTGCTACCGATAGTTGTTAAACGCAGTTAGTTTCTGATGTTATAGGTAATCAAATATTGTAAACATTCTATAATACATTGTATTGATTGTTTTTATTTTGTAAGGCCTTAACATTATGTAATTTGTTAGGCCTAGTAATGTAACTTGTATACAATAAACAATGGTCAAGGTTATTACACCTTAGAACATATGGAAATTTCTAGAATTCAAATTTAATATTTAACACATAGAATTTTCTAGAGGTTTTCCTTACATAATCATTCTAGTCATGTGATTGTCAGTTGATTAGAATGTTCCAGTTGTATCTTGTGGATAGAATTTTCTAGAAATGATAAATGTATATAAATAATGTAACAGAAAAGGGTTCAGTCAGTCAGTTTAATAAGTTTATACAGGATTAATTAGTTTATACAGGATTATCACGCACATCTTTTGTATTGGAAATCGACATCAATTATTGTGAATCTATTCAACTATTTAGTGAGGATTATATTTGGAATATTCATTTGGACATTTATTGGTGGAATTAAGTGAACTATTCATTTGGATTATTACTTGGACTTCATTATTGTCAGATAAGTCATATTTTGTATTTAATTTGTAAAATAATTTTTTTTTGTCTGATTAAAAAGTTAATTTGAGCCAATTTTGTCTTATCTTTGCTGACTTCAATTTACAATTATTTATTGATCGTTTCTACCACATAACAGAAATTGGGGGCTATGGTCCGGGATCTTCGAAATTGTTTAAGAAAGAAATTATTATGTTTTTGTCAAATAGAATTTTTTTTAAAGTCAGCAATAAATTTTTTATCAAGATGTGATTTGATCCAGAACTATTCATGTCTACGTGTCAGGTGGAGAATTTTGAGAAGCTCAAAAAGGATGAAATAATTATCTTAGGAAAACATTTGAAATTGAATGTCAAATCTGGAATGAGAAAATTTGAAATTCAAAATGTGATTGCAAATTATTTGGTTGAAGAAGATTATTTTGATAAATCAGTTTTGGCGACTTTTGCCATTCAAACACCTGATCTGGAAATTGAAAAAATAGAAATTCAGAAAGAATTAGAAATTAGAAAATTAGAATTGGAAAGAGAACAAAGAAAATCAGAATTAGAACGAGAAAGAGAAGAAAGAAAATTGAAAATAGAATTTGTACATCAATTGGAAATGAAAAAATTAGAATTAGCTGAAAAGAATCAACACCTTTCTCAGAATTCTCAGACATTCGATGTTGCCAAAAACATCAGGTTGGTCCCTCCATTTCAAGAAAAGGATGTAGACAAATATTTTCTGCATTTTGAGAAAATAGCTCAGAATTTAAAGTGGCCAAAAAACAATTGGTCAATGTTATTACAAAGTGTGTTAATTGGTAAAGCCAGGGAAATTTACACTCAGTTGTCTGTAAAACAGGCTTCAGATTATGACACTGTAAAAGAGTTAATTCTTAAAGCCTGTGAACTGGTCCCTGAAGCTTACCGCCAAAAATTTAGGAATGCAGAAAAACAGAGTGACCAGACCTATGTAGAGTTTGCTAGAACTAAAGAGCAACTATTTGATCGTTGGTGTTCATGAAAGAAAATAAATAACAATCATGAGAAATTACGTCAGCTAGTTTTCATTGAAGAATTTAAAAGATGTATTAGAACTGACATTAAAACTTTTATTGATGAACAAAAAGCTGAAACTTTGGAAATTGCTGCACGTTTAGCTGATGAATTTTCACTTACACATAAAACACAATTTTTTCATAAACCACAGAAATTTTTCAGAAATCAAAATAATTCCACAAATTTTTCACCCAAACCTACAAATGATGTAAATAGTAGGCAACGTCCAGTAAATAGCTTGTCCAAGTCCTATCCTCCCTCCTAGTTACAGAGACCATTTAAGTCGATTTCGTGTAATTATTGTAAGAAGGAAGGCCACTTGATATCTGACTGTTATAGGTTAAAGCAAAGGAAGGAAAGTGAAGTTAAACCCAGTGGTTTTGTTGAGTCGTCACAATGTTTGCCTCATTTTGATACAGATGTGCATAGTTCTTTTTATGAGGTGAAGTCTGTTTCTGATCCTGTTAGTACGGTCGAGGTCAAATCCCCATCTAGTTCCATTATGGAGATTTTTGAACCATTTATTAGTGATGGTTTTGTGTCGCTTTCGAGTGATTTTTTGTATTTCTACCTTTATTCGAATTCTAAGAGATACTGAGCCTCTCAGTCTCTTTTGTTGGCGGAAACCCTGCCGTTTGATGATATTTCTAGTACTGGTAGAAATGTTCTTATTTAAGGGGTAGATTCTAGTGGTTATACTGCTATTCCACTCCATAATGTTAATTTGTCTTCAGATATTGTTTCTGGACCTGTGACCTTAGGTATTAGGTCATCATTGCCCTTTGAAGGTGTACAACCTCTTCTTGGTAATGATTTAGCTGGGGATAAAGTTCAAAGAAATCCTACTGTGACAGACAAGCCTTCTTTTGATCAGGTTTCTGATTCTGCTGAACAGGAGTTTTCTGAGTTTTGTCCTGCCTGTGCAGTTACTCGTGCTATGAAAAAGAAATGTGTTGAAGCTCAGAAAGTTGAGGAAAATAGCACTGATAGTTTTAATTTGTCGGATACATTTATGAGTCAGCTTGGTGCTGTTGGTGTTAAAACAAGCAAGCCCTTAGAGTTTGCTGATAGTTTATTGGTTCAAGGTGATGGTTTTTCTATGTCTACGTTCAGCAGTGAGCAACATAAAGACCCTGAAATTTCATGTCTTTTCAACGGGGCTGTTGATGAAAGTGAATCTTTGCAAGAACCTGTCACTTATTTTACTAAGAATGATATTCTTATGCGTAAATGGAGACCTTCTGATGTATCTGCTGATGCAGAGTGGGCAGTAAAGTATCAGATTGTAGTGCCAAGGTGTATAGAGCTGAGATATTAAGCATGGCCCATGATACTCCCTTGTCAGGACACATAGGTATTAATAAGACTTACAACAAAATTTTAAATTATTTTTATTGGCCAAATCTTAGAAAAGATGTCTCAAATTACTGCAAGTCTTGTCAAACATGTCAGTTAGTAGGGAAACCAAACCAAGTTATTCCAAAAGCGCCTCTTCAACCAATACCTGCCTTTGAGGAGCCTTTTAGTAGAATATTAATAGATTGTGTAGGTCCTCTACCAAAAACTAAATCTGGTAACCAGTACATGTTAACTATCATGTGTGCATCCACAAGGTTCCCTGAAGCTATTCCTTTAAGAAATATAAAGACTAAAACTATATTTAGGGCTTTAATTAAATTTTTCACTTTGTTCGGCTTGCCCAAATCTATTCAATCAGACCAAGGTTCTAACTTTATGTCAGGCATTTTTCAGCAAGTAATGTATGAATTAGGCATTAAACAGTACAGATCATCTGGATATCACCCTGAAAGTCAAGGCGCCTTAGAGCGATTTCATCAAACTTTAAAAAATATGATGCGGACCTATTGGTTTGACACAGAGAAAGATTGGGATGAAGGAATTTCTTTTCTTTTATTTGCTGTAAGAGAAACAGTCCAGGAATCATTGGGTTTTAGCTCATTTGAATTAGTTTTTGGACACACAGTTAGGGGACCACTCAAACCCCGCCGCAGTTTTTGCGCCTGTCCCAAGTCAGGAATATGTTGGTCATTGGCTTGTCCTTGTCTTCTTATAAAATTTTAGTTTCTTGATATTTGGGTTATTGGATGTGGTTTGTTTCCATTGATTTATTCACTTTTTTTACCTTTTCGGGGCCATTTAGGGCTTACTATATGGTGTGAGGTTCCTCACTGTGTTGAAGACCATATGGTGACCCCTAGATGTTTTGTTTTTGGTCGTTTTAACCTGGATATGGGATGTTGTCTCCTTGACATTTACCCCATTTCCTTTCTTTTTCATATTTCAAATGAGAAAATTTTATCTGATGAAAAAAACCATTTAAATCTCCTTGATTATGTTTCAGACTTTCGCACTAAACTTGTAAAAGCTTGTGAACTAGCCAATAAAAATCTTAAATCCAGTCAAGAATCTATGAAAGCCAAGTATGTCCAAAATTCTGTAAAACGTAATTTTGACCCTGGTGATAAAGTATTGGTTTTACTTCCTGTTCCTGGAAAGCCACTTGAAGCCAGATATTTTGGTCCATATATTGTTGAAAAGAAAAACAGTGATTTAAATTATATATTATTAAAACACCTGACAGACGTAGACATAATAGGTTGTGTCATGTAAACATGATAAAACCTTATATAGATAGAAATAGCACAAGTATTGTACATTCGGTAAATATAGTTAGTGTTGACCCTGACATTGCTGAAAATGACTTTTGTGAAAAGATTGATTCGCCATCTATCACACCGAAGCTGAAAAATTCACAGATTCTACAAGATTTAGATTCGAAACTTCAACATTTGCCAGTGATTCAAAAGGAACAGTTAAAACAGTTACTCCGTGAATTTGAACATTTGTCTCCGGACATTCCAACACGAACTGATAAAATATTTCATGACGTTGATGTTGGTGATACAGTACCGATAAAACAGCATCCATATCGACTGAATCCGATCAAACAAAAGTACCTGCATGATGAAATTCAACATTTGTAAAAAAATGACTTTATTGAACCTAGCAAAAGCAATTGGAGCTCGCCTTGTATTTAAGTGCCAAAACCTGATGGAACTTTTCGTATGTGTACGGACTATAGAAAATTAAACAGTGTTACCAAAACTGACTCATTTCCAATTCCGCGCATTGATGACTGTATTGACAAAATTGAAAATGCTAAATACATTACAAAAATTGACTTATTAAAAGGATTTTATTAAGTTCCTCTTACAGGGCGTGCAAAAGAACTTTCCGCTTTTGTTACACCCGATGGACTATTCCAATACAAAGTGATGGCTTTTGGCATGAAAAATTCGCCGGCAACTTTTCAGCGTCTCATCAACAGTGTTATTTCTGGAATGTTCTGGTTGTGAAGCATACATTGATGACATTCTTATATATAGTGACACTTGGGAAGAACATCATCAGATACTTCGAACTTTTTTTGAACGTTTAAGCAGTGCTATGTTAACAGTCAACCTCTCCAAGAGTGAATTTGGATGTGCTTATGTTAACTATTTAGGACATGTTGTAGGTCAGGGTCAGGTAAAACCTATTGATGCTAAAATTAGTGCTATTTCTAGTTTTCCTAAACCTGAGAATAAGAAACAATTGATGCGTTTTCTGGGAATGGCTGGATATTATAGAAAATTTTGTCAAACCTTCTCTTCAATTAGTGACCCTTTAACTAAATTATTGAGAAAAAATGTAAAGTTTATCTGGTCTAAAAATTGTGATGAGTCATTTGAAGAACTAAAAGCCATCCTAGAAAGTGCGCCAGTTTTAGCAACACCTAATTTTGATTGTAAATTTAAATTAGCAGTAGAAAAATCAATTCAGCCTATCATTGTATATACTGATCACAACCCCCTTAAATTTATTCATAAAATGAAAAATAAAAATCAAAGACTTTTGAGGTGGAGTTTGACTTTGCAAGGTTTTAATCTAGACATAAGACATATTAAAGGAAAAGATAATGTAATTGCAGATGCATTATCAAGAGTTTGATAAATTTCATAACACCTCATTGTTTATTTTAAATCTTTTTAATTGCATTCAAACATTTTCTTTTGGGGGGAGTTGTTATAGGTAATCAAATATTGTAAACATTCTATAATACATTGTATTGATTGTTTTAATTTTGTAAGGCCTTAAAATTTTGTAATTTGTTTGGCCTAATTATGTAACTTGTTTACAATAAACAATGGTCAAGGTTATTACACCTTAAAACATGGAAATTTCTAGAATTTAAATTTAATATTTAACACATAGAATTTTCTAGAGGTTTTCCTTACATAATCATTCTAGTCATGTGATAGTCAGTTGATTAGAATGTTCCAGTTGTATCTTGTGGATAGAATTTTCTAGAAATGATAAATGTATATAAATATGGTAGCAGAAAAGGGTTCAGTCAGTCAGTTTAATAAGTTTATACAGGATTAATTAGTTTATACAGGATTATCACGCACATCTTTTGTATTGGAAATCGACATCAATTATTGTGAATCTATTCAACTATTTAGTGAGGATTATATTTATTGGTGGAATTAAGTGAACTATTCATTTGGATTATTACTTGGACTTCATTATTGTCAGATAAGTCATAAATTGTATTTAATTTGTAAAATAATTTTTTTTTGTCTGATTAAAAAGTTAATTTGAGCCAATTTTGTCTTATCTTTGCTAACTTCAATTTACAATTATTTATTGGTCGTTTCTGCCACATAACACTGAATGATATTGAAAGATAGGGTATAATATTTGGAGGATTAACAAATGCTACTAGAATAAGACAAGAGCTAGAAAACAGGGATCACTTTGACCAGTTTTATATGTTGGTTGCTTTCTTCAAAAGGAACAAATTGCATAACCCGTCATTTTGTTAAATTCTAATCATTTCAACCATCATCCTTATAACGATAAACCCACAAAATCGGTCACTTTAACTGTGTTTTCTCAGTTTGCTTATTGTTTCCTAATGCCGATTTTTTTGTTGTTGCATAAGATCATCACAATACGACAACATGATGATTTTGATACGACTGGAAAATGGAAGGTTAAAGTCAAAGACATTCAAACTGGGGACGTACAAGATCTGATTTACGACGCAGTTATGATTTGTACTGGCCATCATGCAGATAAGAATATGCCAGTATTTCCTGGACAGGAAGATTTTAAAGGAAGAATTCTACACAGTCACGACTACAGACATCCTGCAGGTTATGAAGGGAAGAGAGTTGTAGTGATCGGTATTGGTAACTCAGGAGGTGATGTTGCTGTAGAACTTAGCAGAGTGGCTTCACAGGTAATTTATAGACTACAGACATCCTACAGGTTATGAAGGAAGGTAGTAGTAGTGATCGGTATTGGAAACTCGGGTGGTGATATTTCTGTAGTACTTAGCAGAGTCTTGTCACAGGTATAACGGGACTTTCGAAATAGGAGCTCTTTGTGTTTTATGACGTAAACTGCAATATCCTGTTTGGTTCACGCATTCGTGCATTATGAAGATTATCCATCATACAGGCACTTTTAATATAAAAAAACTAATCGTATCGGTTTACCCGAAAGATCCGTTTTTGCCAAAGATGAAATGACAATTAAAAGGTTTTGTCAAATAATCTACAATATACCAAAAGTGTTGGTCAATTTTTGATATACAATTTGTGTAAAGACCAAGAATCTCAAGACGTAAAAATATACAATATTTGCGTAGTTCAAGTTAGGAGAAATTCAGTTGAATAGAACATTGATTTTAAGAAAATAAGCCCTCTTACAAATATGATGTCATTTAACATTTTTTAAGTGATCATATAGAGTCATCATGGCGTCAAAATTTCGTAGAATACTAAATGTAACAATCATGACTTGATTTTCCTCGTAAGAAATATGCTTATGCTCTTCACAGCCATAAAAACGATTTAAAAATACTCATACAGATTAGTAACAAGTGCAATAATTATACATGTATTCAACCACGGAAAAATTGCATACTTTACGTCACAGAGAACAAACTGTCATGGAGTTGTATATATATGATCACATGGAGTCAGAAATTGATGACAGCGATTGTAAGAACACTTTGCCAGTTAAGTTTATGTTTGTTGACGATCCCGCATCCATGGATCAAAGGATAAAAAGACATGGATGTAGCTCAGCAATTAGCAATGAATACCGCTCAAACCAGTGCTAGGGCCCGTCTTGAACTTGCTATGAGGTATGAGTAATGCTCATTGTTGAAAGCCTCATGGTGACTTAAAGATGAAGAAGAACAATAAAAGCGTTGTTCCATTGATGTGTTTTACCATGTGTTTGTAGAGATTTTGTCTCATTTGCATTTACTCCATATCCCTTTATTGTTAATGTATTTACATTAACTTCAGTATTTTGTTATTCGTCTGTTTAGCAGGCAGACTGAAACTTGGATGTCATCTATTAATGCATGTTGCCTTTGTTTATTTCTTCTTGCTTAATATACATTTTGTACTTTCTTTTAAAGACGATAGTCCTTGGTCGAATAAGAACTTATATTCTCACAGGTTTCTTGATTTCAAAAGTTCAAAGATTTGTACTAAAGGTATTTGAAATCTTCATAATGACATCGAGGGGTTTATTAATTTCACTCCTCTTGTTATCTTAATAAAAATGAATGTAATTTTATTTTAAAGTATGCTAGTCGAGATTAGACAAAAAAATTCGGAAAAGTAAAGAGTAATATTGTTTACCATACATCACAAGTTTTCATCAAAATAATGTCAGATTTGTTCTTTTTTAGGGGGGGATTACATACTCACTGCATTATATTGTTCAGAGGTTTTAAAGAAATAAATGCAGAAATTTTCTATGGCAAAAGTTCTATTTAAAATCATAATACTCTTTCATAAATGTATCTTTATTATTTTAGACTTTTTTGAGCACAAGATCTGGCAGTTGGGTCTTTAATCGGATCTCGGAAAATGGTTTACCTGGAGATATGAGGGGTACACGATATGGTCTGTTTCTGTTACGTTTGATGGGTCGGGACAGATTTGAGAAGGCAATGAAGACAAGGCTGAACAAACGATTTGATCATGCAATGTATGGTTTAAAACCAAAGCATGGCATTTTTGCCCAGCATCCAACAGTAAACGATGACCTTCCAAATAGATTAGCCAGTGGAACATTGATTGTGAAATCTAACATACGGCAATTTAAAGAACATGGAGCAGTGTTTGATGATGGTACAGAGGAAGATAATATTGATGTAGTCATTTTTGCAACAGGTTACACATTTGGATTTCCTTTTCTTGACCAGTCAGTGGTCAAAGTCGAACACAATAGGGTCGGTCTTTATAAATACGAGTTCCCACCAAATCTGAAGAAGAACACTTTAAGCATAATTGGTTGCATTCAACCAATCGGAGCTCTCATGCCTATAAGTGAGTTACAGAGCCGGTTAGCTACAAGAGTTTTCAAGGTTTGTACGTACATGTAAGACGGTTATGTATGGTAGAAGATGTTGCTAATATAAAACAGTTTGTTGAATTGTTTACAGGATACGAAATTGATACTTTCGAAACGTCATGAAACATCGACGAAACACATGGCACTTTTATTAAGTAATTCATCCGCCAAAATTGCAAACAACGGTAGTAGAATACTGAAGGAACAAAGTCGAATGACATGGCCAAAACGAGAACATAGAAAACCAATGACGTTAGATATCTACGAACACAACATTCAAAACCAAGGCACTCACAGTGTGAACTCTCATGAAACTTAGAAGGACATCAGATACGTCCTGCAAAAAGAGACAACAAAAACAAAAATACATAAGACATCCACAAAAACACGAAAATAAAGACAAAAACAGCATTAAAAATAGGCATTTTGTGTGAACTCCCATAAAAGAGGAAAGTAGCATTAGCTGCCCGGAAAGGTAAGCACTTCCTGTACCATATCTGCACATCAATTTCATGCTTACCCTTCCGGAGCACCTGATGACATGCCCGGTTTTCATGGGAATTCATACTATGAGTGCCTTAGTTTTAATGTCTTTTTTTAATTTGTGGCATTGTAGTTGTCTCACGTCGTTGTTTTGTCTTTGTTTTTCTCTGTTGCCGTTTTTGCCATGTCTTTGGATTTCGATTTTTGTAGTCTTCGCTTCCCTTGTTCCTTCGGTATTTTAATGCCATTGTTTCTGTCAATACTATGTAAGTCGTAACGAACAAATCAATATTGATTTATTAGTTTTTATGAGCTTCAACTCAAATAACAATAAGTGGAGTAGCGGCATATGAAGTAAAATCAAAATTCAATCACGATATATATTGAAGTTGTTTAAGCTCGTATTCTTGATCTTCGTCATCTTATTACCTACATGTAGATCCGAAGCATTGAGCCATAAGTCCTATTTCTCTAATTCTTCTTTAAAATAAATACTTCCCAAATAATGTTAGATGAAATTAATAATCAACATGTTTAGAAATTGATCTCACTTGCCGATTGGTCAATCAGTGTCAGTTTCTAGAAATAGTGCAACTGGATGTTGATGAAATTAACACCTGCATCATTGTCTAGCAAACTGGTTTTTGCTTTTTTTATGACTAAGATATCTCAATTAATTGATAATATGACATTTTTATCAAAAATATTACACTTAACACCCCTTTTAATGAAAGACGCAATGATACACATAGCAACGATGATAGCAACAGAATGGTGGCATACTTGAGACTGGAGACTACGGAGATCGCCTTACGTCAAACAAATTGAGTAGGAATTAGAGAAAAAATCTCTAACATTGTTTTCCGGTTTATTGCGATAATTTCTCATATTTCGATAGTTAAATTTTCACATTTTAAAGTTCTCGGGTAAACCTCGAACTTAAAAATGTGAAAATTTAACTATCTCGATGTGAGAAATATACGTAATAAACTGGAAACAATGTCAGAGACTATATGTATACAATAAAATGGAATTTTAACAAAGACTTAAGCCAAATGAATTGCTGAATTTAATTTTTTTAATTTACTGCATTGTCAAGATTTTAACAACTACAAATAAAAACAGTTGGTAAAGTTTTCTTTTCATCACTAACAGTAGCTATCTGGCATAATAACCTGAACTCAGTAACAACATTTAAATAAACAACTGAGCACGTCATGTAAAGCTTATTAATAAAAAACGTACTTAAGATATAAAAATTAGTCGAACGACGCAAAATTCCAGCTAGGGTAGAACGATTTTTGATCATCTTGTCACAATTGATAAATGTCAGATAGTTCAGGGAAACAGATAAAGGAGATGTTTGTTTTTATGGGTTTATCGCCTCTTTTAGCACCATTTCAGTTGTCTTAATGTTGGAGGTTGCCGAAGTACCAAGAGTGAACCATCGATGGCAGGTACATGTAACTGCCATATCATATTCCATAGGGTTGCAGGTCAATTGCACTCTTTTTGCAACTTTTTTTGTGCAATTTAAAAAAGCGGAGTGCGACCTCATTTGTACGCAAAGGTGATGCTACATGTTACATGTTAAGATGAAGATCTTCATTTTACCAAATATTTTAATTCAATAAAGGAAAATTAATTATGTTTGCAAAGCCATTTAGAGATAAAATACTTGTTTTTCTTTTGAAAATTGAACATGTTAGTTTATACATATTTATTCAGATAAACATACTTAAATATACATATAGACAAATAAACTACTGGATTCAGAAACAAGCTTATCAAAGCTTATACTAATCTTAAAAAAATGAACATGTTAAAAAACGATTTTTGAAAATTCTCTAAAAATTATATGTCAGGGTGACGTAATTTTGCCATCTAGAGAAGAAATGTGGACCGATAT
>MJUU01051372.1:0-16871 GCA_002080025.1 Modiolus philippinarum | reverse complement strand
TTACTGTCTGTTAATTATGAACGAGTCCCTTACCTTGCTGATAAAGCTTTATCCAGCTGCCACACCGTCTTATCCTTGGGTTTGTTTTTTCCTTGCGTTTGAAAACAATATTTTTTGCGTTTAAACGCAATAATTATGCGTTTAAACGCAATAAGTATGCGTTTAAACGCAATGGTTTTTGCGTTTAATTGCAATGATTTTTGCGATTATTCGCAATAGATTTTGCGTTTAATCGCAATAGTTTTGCGTTTAATCGAAATAGTTTTGCGTTTAAACGCAAAATAAAGTTATTGCGTTTATTCGCAAAGTTATTGCGTTTATTCGCAATGTTTTGCGTTTATTCGCAATGTTTTGCGTTTAAACGCAAAAATTATTGCGTTTATTCGCAATGTATTGCGTTAAAACGCAAAAGTTATTGCGTTTAAACGCAATAAAAATATTTTTGCAAAAAATGTGGCACGAATATGCTTCCGTACTAATCTAATCAAGAATGGAAAGAATCTAATCAAGAATATTTTTTTCTAAAAGTTTGAAAAATATTATATTTTTATTTCAAAATATTGGAAATCCATATTCCGAAATATCTTTGTAGATTGATAGAGAACAAATTACCAGTAAGATCTAAGATATGAACGATAACAGGAAACACCTTCAATGACTTGAGGATTACAATCATAGGACACACCCAACTAGGCAATTGCGCTAGCGAAGCCTAGTGGCAAAAGCGCTAGATAAGACACTAGAAAAGACAAAACACAAACATAAATAACGATTAAAACTTGCGGAACAAGGAATAGGTACCAGCACTATCAAAAGCTAGCGGTTTGTGGTTACCAAAACCTTCTCTTTCTCTATCCCGTTTCAGCATAGCATAATAAAGATACGAATAAAACCAAAAACAGGTGGACTACTAACTCAAAGACTGCTATCTTAAAAGGGAAGGAATCAGACAAAACCTAATGTGGGAGACTGGTCAAAAAGTACTGGCTTCTTATCAGCCGGCTAGCACAAAGAATCTAGTAGTTGGCTGTTAATGTACTGTCGAATTACGGAATATCAAACTCGAACCTTTACGAAAAGTTTGGTAGAAATCACCACGTATTTCAGTAGACATCGATAGTATCAGTGAAATACTTTGATACGTTTAAAATCTCCATGTCATGCATGATCCTTTAAGCATGCATTCTTCTGAGGGGTACAAATTCCTTCAACAAGTTGTTCCCGAACCTTTATTTTTAATGCTAAGACCATGTAAAAACATTTTCGAAGAGAGAACCATATGTCCGTGTGGTGAATGAAAAGATTTGGAGTAAATGCACACGAGACAAAGTCTCTGTAAATACATGGTAAACAAGCAAAGGAACAACGCTTTAATTGTTGTGCTTCATCTGGAAGTCACCATGAGGCCTTCAACAATGAGCTTTGCTCATACCCCATAGCAAGTTCAAAACGGCCCCTAGCACCGGTTTGAGCGGAATTCTTTGTTGATTGTCGATCAACGCTACGTCCATGTCTTCTCTAGTCATAGGTGCGGGATTGTAAACAAACATATTCATTCCAAGAAAACTGCTAGGATACCCGTGCCAAATCAAAGGTATCACCCGGACAGAATTTTCCGGCTGATTAAGTTGCCGCGATTAAAAGACAGAACGTTGCCATAGAAACACAAATTCTCTGTAATAACCATCAGTCAGTTAAGGGTCCGGATATAGAGCACCACCGGTGGGAATGGGTAATTTAGGCCTAGGATTTCTTGTCATGGAACACAACAAAAAGACGAAGTTTCTTTATAGTGTAAAAATGAATATCTGTACGAAATTCAAAATTCTCGCAAAGTGGCATTTTCAGTTAAATAAAACATTTTTTTTCTCCTTTTTAGCTCACCTGGCCAAACGTGGACTGAAGCATCACCAGGGTATGCAGTTTTAAAATTGTGTTCGATTAGTCCGAAGACCAAACAACATGGCTGCTGTTACTAAAAATAGAACATAGGGTAAATTGCTGTCTTTTGCAAATAACTCAAAGCCGTTACAGATATCAAAAATCTGACGAGGCAAAAGTGATCAGCATAGCAAGATTTACCTGCCCTGCAATTTTGAAGAAAATCTGAAAACCCGCCTTAGAGTTATTGCCCTTTTTCCGTAAAATTTTCAAAATTTGTGCATTTTTTATTTTTTTATTTCAAAAAGTGTAACAGATAGAGGTCAAGTGTAAATTGCAAAAAGGTTCAGCATATCAATATCTACAAACCCTGAAATTTTGAAGAAAATCCAAAAAACCTTGTAGGTGAATTGTCTTTTTTTCACAGAATTTTCAAAATTTTCATATTTTTTGTCTTTTATTTCCAAAATTATAGAAGATGAAGGTTTAGTGTAAATTGATAAAATGTTTGCCATGCTGTGTGGATTTCAAAATTGTTTGTTGACCGTCATTTTCAAAATGGCCGCAAAAAAAAAAGGGCGGGAAAATTCAACATTGTTCGATTTCGATGAAATTTGGTTTCCAAATAGATATTGTTGTAGCGACTTCAAAACCGTTGTTGAAAAGTGTTAGTTGACAGCCATTTTCAAAATGGCCGCCAAAAAAGGCGGGAAAATTCAACACTTTCCGATTTCAATGAAAATTGGTTTCCAAATAGAAATTGATGTTGCAACTTCAAAACCCACACTAAAGATTGTTTGTTGACCGCCATTTTCAAAATGGCCGCCAAAAAATGCGGGAAAATTCAACATTGCCGATTTTAATGAAAGTTGGTTTCCAAATAGATATTGATGTTGCAACTTCAAAACTGTTGTTGAAAAGTGTTCGTTTACTGCCTTTTCAAAATGGCCGCCAAAAAAAGGCGGGAAAATTCAACATTTTCGGATTTCAATGAAATTTGGTTTCCAAATAGTAATTGATGTTGAAACTTCAAAACCGACCTTAAATATTGTTCGATGACTGTCATTTTCAAAATGGCCGCCAAAAAAGGCGGGAAAATTCAACATTGTCCAATTTCAATGAAAGTTGGTTTCTAAATAGATATTGATGTTGCAACTTCAAAGCCGGATTTGAAAATTGTTTGTTGACTGCCATTTTCAAAATGGCGGCCAGAAAAGGCGGCAAAATTTGTCTGATATCAAGGAAACTTGGTTTCCAAATAGTTATTGATGTTGCAACTTCAAAACTGATGTTAGAATTTGTTCGCTTACAGCCATTTTCAGAATGGCTGCAAAAAAAGGCGGGAAAACTCAACATTGTCCGATTTCAATGAAATTGGTTTCCAAGTGGACAAAAAATCCGATTGTGAATATATTTGTTCTAATTCCTTTCAAACACATTTTAGTAATACAAAACAAAAGAACTCAATTAATTGGACTTGTTTTGATATGATTTCAGCACTTGAATTTTTACTTGACAATATATTCATTCGTTTCGGTAACTCTATTTATCGCCAGGTCATAGGAATTCCTATGGGTACCAATTGTGCACCACTTATAGCGGACCACTTTTTGTACTGCTACGAATCTCAGTTTATGACCAACATCAGCAAAGACCCATCTAAACAGCATTTAATTGAAAAGTTTAACAATACTTTCCGATATTTAGATGATATTTTAACTTTGAATAATGACGACTTCAATACGTATTATAAGGACATCTACCCTAAAGAACTTACTTTGAATAAAGCCAATTCTAATAATCATCATTGTCCGTTCTTAGACATCAATTTTGATATAACGAATGGTAAATTAGACACTAAAATTTATGAGAAAAGGGACGATTTTTCTTTTCCCATAGTTAATTATCCATTTCTGGACGGTGATGTTCCATTAGCGCCATCATATGGTGTTTACATATCTCAACTTGTTCGATTTGCTCGAGTATGTAATAAAGTTTGCGATTTTAATGAACGGAATCTTTTCATAACTGAAAAACTATTACATCAAGGTTTTCGTTATCATAAACTAGTTAAAACCTTTACTAAATTTTATCATCGATATAAAGACTTAGTTCGTAAATACAATGCAACCTGTAAACATCTTATCAAGGCTGGCATTTCACACCCCTTATTTTATGGTAATGTTTTACATAAAAGTAAAAAATACTTACACTCGCCTAACAAACTTATAAAACCTTTAAATCGTCTAATTCATAAGGGTTATAATTACGGTATTGTCGTCAAGTCATTACGTATGGCCTTCTTTGGTATTAACATTGATTTTTTGATAGGGTCTTTGCATTTTAACTAAACACATTCTAAATTTCTAAAATCAGTATTGCATGGACACGGGTTATGTATTCCGGTATATACATGAAATCATTATGCTAAACTCCTCACAGGAAGGGATCTTGATGGAAGCTGTATACTGAGGGTACATAACTTAATTTGTCAGTTGGTAATGGGTCTGGAGCTGGCATGTCAGTTAACTGCTAGTAGTCTCTTGTGATTTCATGTTTATGTCCGTATATTTAGTTCTTTCAGTTTCATTTTTCACAGTTGACTCAGTCCTGTTGCCAACTGAATTTTACTGTTGTTACGATCGTTTTTTTATTTATCACATTGGCTATAGGGGGAAGGTTTGGGCCCAATAAAACTAGTTTAACCCCGCCGCAGCAGGTTTGCGCCTGTCCTAAGTCAGGAAATTTATTAAGCCTTTGTGTGTCTTGTCTGTTTTCTAGTTAGTTCACTTTATGTCTATCGGAGTCTAGGAAGATGCTTATTTCGCTGAACTTGATTACTCTTTTATTTAGGGGCCAACTCCGACCTACCGTTGGATGTGGGGTTTCCTCACCGTTCATTGAAGATCTTATGGTGGCTTTGAGTTGTTATTGCTCCCCTTAGGGTCGTTGTCTCTTTGACACATTCCCCGTTTCCCTTCTTTTTCTTATTGATGTTTCGACTTCAAAACCGGTGTTGAAAATCGTTCGTTGACCGCCATAAAAGGTGGGAAAATTCAACATTGTCTGATTTCAATGAAATTGGGTTTCCATTGGGACTTGAAAATCGGACTTGAAATTGTTTGTTGAGCGCCATTTTCAAAATGGCCACAAAAAAAGGCAGGAAAATTCAACATAGTCTGATTTCAATGAAATTTGGTTTCCAAATAGATATTGATGTCGTAACTTGAAAACATGGTGTTGAAAATTGTTGTTGACTTCCATTTACAAAATGATGTCTCAACTTCAAAACCTGTGTCGAAAGTGGTCCTTAGCATGAACATTTTTGTGAAAAAGTCCAACAAAGAAAACATAATCAGACTTAAAATACAGTTCAAGATATTGGTGATGTTCGAACTACCAAAGTTTGAGGGACTGAAATTCATTTGCATAACTTACAATTTTAGCTTGATTGTGGCAACTGAAATCTAGGTGAGCGATACAGGCTCCTGGGAGCATCTGGCTTTATTTTATTTTAATTTCTTATTTTATTTTATTTTTAGCCAGCGGAACTTGTTCGTTGTTGTCGAATGTAGTTACTAAGCAGACTCCGGTCTGAGTGGTTGTCACGACTTGAAATCTGTACCTTTTCACGAGCGATCAAACACACTGCGAATTTGACATAGCTGGAAGAAATGTCTCTTTTATTGAACGTAATCATGTCACGAAATTTTGATTCTGGACGGGTAAGAATCGGCGGAAAGTCACTATAGTGCTGCGTTCCATTTGCATAAAAATGCGGTTACTGGAAGATTTTTAATTTCTGCCAAGCTTCACGAAATTTGGCAGAAAAACGCACAGTTCAATTTACACAATTTAACGAAATCTAACAGACAAAATGTCAAGAAAACCTAGCAATAAAGTTATATTCTGTGTTTTGGTACTGATACATATAAATTTGAAAGCTTTCGCCGGAGCTTCACATTTCATTTCACAATACACCTACTTTTTTAAACATGAATGAGCGATGCCCGGGTAGAATGTGTGTGCTGAATGTAAGGGTGAGTATAATGGTAGACTGTGAGTATAGGGACTGATGTCTTTGATTTTTATGGGGGAGCTATGGTCAAATTTAAAAAAAAGGCAGGACGGTTACCTATAGCAAAAAAAAAAGCCAGGATGACTATGCGGGTTAATCCAGGACAGGCTTGGAACAAAAATAAAAAGCCAGGATAGAAGTTACACACAAAAAAAAAATCCAGGATGAAAAATTTGACCATAGCCCCACCATAGAAATCAAATGGTTGCTCCCTAACGGAATATATGTATATATATGTAATATAAATGTAAATTTTGATGTGTGCTAAATAAAGATAAAAAAAACCGCTTGACTAGTAATCTGAAGGTTCTGAGTTCGATTCCCGATCATAACAACTTTAATTTTTGCTTCTTGTTTTTGTGGTTTGAAATCAATGAAACTGATCAAAATAAATACCTCAGAACATCTACAGTGATATACGGTTCCACCTAAGATAAAAAATGTTCAACCGGCGAATCCAGCATTCGAGGTTGTGGTAAGGTTACAGAGAGAGATTAAGGTGTTGGTGTTGGGGGGTGATTGTGGGGGTTAGGATGGCGAATTTGGAGTTACCAATTTACAGAGCTTACAGAACATAACTAAACTGGCAAAGTTCTCACTTTGATCACTGCCATCCGTTGCCCGACAGAAGCACTAGTGTCTTAAGCCTGTTGACAATTACAACTAATAGACAAACACATGGCACTCACCCAGTTAATTGTAAGAGAACTTGGCATAATAAAATAGTGATTTGTAGGTACTTCAAACAGGGGGTCAGAATTACATTTTGAAATTACAAAAATAAATAGGAAAAATTTGAAAGTATGATATTTTTGTGCTATGATCATTTCAAAAAGTCCTAGTTTTGACGTTTTATGCTACAATGTAATTTCATAAAGTTTGGTCCATTTAGGAGCCATATTTGGTTAAAATATCGACTTTTACCATCAGATTTTCTGTCAAATTTTCTGATTGTTAGATGGCATGGATCTGAAGAAAAAGCGGTGATAAGTCCATGATGATATATGAATGTTTTATTAGGAAATGTTGCTCTTTTATCAAATGATCTGAAAATATTAAGTATTTCGAATTTTCCATCAAATAAACCATAAAAACTCACCATTCTTATCTTATAATTGGGCAATTATATCTTAAAGAACTTAGAAAACAAATCATATTAACAAGATACATACTTTTAATTAATTTTATTACCCCTTCCTCATAATTAGGCTGATTTGGGTAAATTAAAATTTACAGTAACTTCGGTATTTAGTCATTTGTTACCACTGGGTCGATGCCACTGCTGGTGGACTATTAGTCCTCGATGGTATTCACAAGCCCAGTAGTCAGTACTTCGGTGCTGACTCGAAAGCCGATTCTATTTGGAACCTTACAATATCTAAATTTTTGTAAATTTAATTGAAAACTAAGGAGTATCTCCATCATGCAAAGCTCTGTCCTTAGCTGATTTACGCTTTACATTTAGATCATATTGGTGTTTTGTTCTCTATCAGTTTTTAAACATCTTTGAGTTTTTGGTCTTCCAAACGTTTAGATTTTATCTGCACTGAAGAGACATAAGTTGTCGAAATGCGCATTGGCAGAATTAAAATTTACAGTAACTTCGGTATTTAGTCATTTGTTACCATTGCGTCGAGGCCACTGCTGGTGGACTGTTAGTCCCTGAGGGTATTCACCAGCCCAGTAGTCAGTACTTCGATGCTGACCCGAAAGCCGATTCTATTTGGAACCTTACAATATCTAAATTTTTGTAAATTTTATTGAAAACTAAGGAGTATCTCCATCATGCAAAGCTCTGTCCTAAGCTGATTTTGGCTTTACCTTTAGATCATATTGGTGTTTTGTTCTCTATCAGTTTTTAAACATCTTTGTGATTTTGGTCTTCCAAACGTTTAGATTTTATCTGCACTGAAGAGACATAAGTTGTCGAAATGCGCATTGCCAGAATTAAAATTTACAGTAACTTCGGTATTTAGTCATTTCTGACGGAGATCAATGGCCAAATATGGTTATTTTTTTTTCATTTTTTTAAAACTACTGGTCATATGTACATAATTTGTTACACAATTTTTAAGGGTCATTATATAATATATAATCAATTAAAAATTTTCACTCGTAAGGTTTCCTGTTATCTTTTCGTCATTATTGTATTGAGAAATGTTCACAAATGAGATTTAAACAAGACTTAAAAATCAGAAGAATACATCCTTAAGTATATATTGTGGTGATATACCCATCAAAGAATGAATAGCAGTTCATAGTTAAAATTAAGGTTTGAATTGGTTCGTGCTAAATTATATTATATATCATGATCTCTGAAACTGAACTAAAAAAACAAGTGACCTTGCTTGAAGAAATAACATTTTAGAGTAATGTTACTTGGCTTATTTTGATTGGTATAACTTATCATACTATAAATACGTTCAAAACTGTTTGAATATTTTCAACAGTAAAGTAGAATGCACATACTTTTTATTTTAAAGATAACCTAGTTTTGGGTCGTTAACCTGTATCAAATATCATTAAAGCACATAGAGATATTTGGTTTATGTTACCTTCTGAATTCTTTAATTAAACTTTTTGATTATCTGTAGTTTGGTTGAAATAATATTTGTTTATTTTGCTTTTGAAATGTTTAAATTGGCTCGAAGTGAAGAGCTGGAAACAAATGAATACACTGTGCCAAATCTTCAGTTACGCTTCTTTTCTTTTTTTTAAATATCAAAAAAAAAACTAGATTAGGCAGCTTTTGATAAACCCCAAAATGTAGTGATGGATGTGACTTTTTATTTTTTACTTTGGTGAAATGGCAATAATTTTAAGCCTCCAACAGGTTGTAACGGGCCAATAAATTGAATTCACATGGCCTAAATGAGCTGTTAGCGAACATACCATCTAAAGGACCTAATATTACACAAAAAAGTAGTCCGAGAAAGTGCTTTACAGGCGGAATTATTCGTCCGTTATATCATTTTTCTGCAGTTTGAGTCATAAAACTTCAAAATGATCGAATAATGGAAAAGAACCTAAGACCTTGATGTCTTGGTTGATTATACCCACCGGAACTGACAATCCACAAGAACAGTAATATTGAAACCACCGTCAAAAGATGCCTTTCCCATTTCGACACTTCGTGGCTCTTCAAACAAAAATCATAACATATGATAGAGCCCTGCAAAGATTTAATGTAATAACAAATCAATAAAGGGCATGCAGGGTTTTGGCATGTTACTACAAATTATATTAAGCTTCAGAACTACAATTATGCTACAATGTCTACAAGAACAAAAGATAAGAGTTATCCAAATTTTTGAAGCGTATTAGTGCAGAATTATATGAATTTTAACTGCAATTTAATGTCAAAAACCCTAAAATATGATCCCTTTATGTATCAATTATGGTGGTGTTCTTATTCTTGAGAGGATTGTGATCATATGGATACACTATCAATAATTTTCAAATTTTTGGCGTATAATTATTCTTCATCTTATTATTATTATTATTTCATTATCCCCGCACTTTCGAATGAAACGGGATATTGTCGTTGGCCTCGTCCGTCCAGCCATCTGTCCGTCCGTCACAAATCTATGTGACGCGAACTCCTCCTACATTTTTGGATTTAGGGTTTTAATTTTGTTATAGAACTGTTGCATATGTGCTGCAGATGCGCAATAAGCTTTCGGATTTTTTATATTTATCTTGATACAAACAAGAGGCCCCAAGATGTCGATTTGACAAAGACCACAAAATGTGGATTGTGACACATATGGCATGCGACGTAAATTCATCCTACATTTTTTGGATATATGGATTTGATTTTGTTGCAGAATTGTTGTATATAGTCTGTAGATGCGCAATAAGCTTTCAGGATTTTGATTCCGGTTCCAACTTTGGTAAATTTCCTGAAAATGTCAAAGACTGATATTTTTGGACATTTTGGCATATAATCTTATATTTTGGCAAGTATTTGGAAAAATTAAAAATTCTGAAATCCTAGAATTCGAAAATGTGATTCCAGTTTTGGTAAATATCCTGAAAGTCTCAAAGACCACTTATTTTTTGGAATTCTACCTAGTAACCATACTTTTAGCATTTTAGCATTTTAGCATTTGTTTTACTAAAGTTCATCATTTTCACCAAATGGATTTCAAAAATATTTGATTTTACCAATTTTGGTAAATTTCCTGAAAGTGTCAAAGACCACTTATTTTTTGGAATTCTGCCTGGCAACAATACTATTAGGATTTGTTTCCATTAGGGCAATCATTTTCACCGATTGAATTTCAAAAATATTTGATTCCAATTTTGGTAAATTTCCTGAAAGTGTCAAAGACCACGTATTTTTTTGGAATTATACCTAGCAACAATACTGTTAGGATTTGTTTCCATAAGGGCAATCATTTTCACCAATTGAATTTCAAAAATATTTGATTCCAATTTTGGTAAATTTCCTGAAAGTGTCAAATACGACGTATTTTTGGAATTCTACCTAGCAACCAAACTGTTAGGATTTATTTCCATTAGGGCAATCATTTTCACCAATTGAATTTGAAAAATATTTGATTCCAATTTTAGTAGATTTCCTGAAAGTGTCAAAGACCACTTATTTTTTGGAATTCTACCCAGTAACCATACTGTTAAGATATGGTTTGATTAGGGCAATCATTTTCACAAATTGGATTTCCAAAATCAGTTGATTCTAAATTTGGTTAATTTCCTGAAAGTCTCAAAGACCACTTTTTTTTATATTATACCTATCAACTATATTTTTAGGATCAGTTTCAATTAGGACAATCAATTTTAACAATTGGATTTCAAAAATTCTTAATTCCAATTTTGGTAAATTACCTGAAGGTCTCAAAGACCATTTATTTTTGGAATTCTTCCTAGCAACCATACTTTCAGCATTTGTTTTGATAAGGTCAATCATTTTCACCAATTGGATTTCCAAAATAATTGATTCTAAATTTGGTTAATTTCCTGAAATTGTCAAAGACCACTTATCTTTTGAATTCTACATTGAAACCATAGTTTAAAAATTTGTTAGAATTAGAAGAAACATTTCACCAATTTGATTTCCAAAGTATATGATTCCAAATTTGGTAAAATTCCTAAAAGTCTCAAAGACAACTATTTTTTTGGAATTCTGCCTAACAACCATATATTCTTTAATTCCTCATGGTAAAAATAGTGACTGTCAATAGTTTAATTTCAAAAATGTTAAGAAAAATTATACCCAGAGTCTATAGCTCTTTTCTGTGTCAAGATCACTGTCGTTTCCGACAGTCATTAGTCTAGTTTTATTTTTGTAATTTTGACCATCTGCTTACAGTGCCCACATCTCATGATTCAATTATGCCAAGTTTTCTGACAATTGACTCGATGAGTGACCCGTGATTGTTTATTTGTTGTGATTGTCCTCTATAAGTAATTTTGTCAAATAATAGCGATTGGAAAAAGACCTTGGCAGATATGTTCAAGTTTGTTTGACGATCCCGCATCCATGGCGTAAAACATGGCTGTAGAATTGCCATGACCGTCTTGAACCTACTATGAGTATGATGTTTGCACAAATTTCATTGTTGAAATGAAGCACAAAAATAAAAATGGTTTTCCATTACTTGGCTTTACCATGCCTGTAGGGACTTTGCCTCATGTGCATTTACTCCATATCCTTTGGTTATAATTTTTGTTTATTGGTCTTGTAATAATGATAATATTATTTAAAACTTTAAGAAATCTTCATATCGTGTTTTTGATTTTGAATTTATTAGCTATTTTTTTTACCAAATGTCTTAATGTCTTAATATATTTACCCCAATTCTCATTTTGTTTCTATGGACAACTTCTCGTAAATTAAGAATATGTTTGCTTGGTATTAGTTGTATACTTGTTATTTACTTTTGGGTATTTGGTACAAAAAAAGGATTTTAACTGTTTTGATTCTTTTTCCCCTTTTTTTCGTTTTTTCTTTTCTTTTTTTTTCTGTCACTCTGTCATTATGAACCAAACAATATTGTGTGAGTTTATGGCTGGGATTCTGAACAAGTGTTTCTTTAAGAATGAACAGTTGACTTAAAGTTTCTTTTAAGTTGAACTTCATCGATTTATTATTTTTCGAGTTGTTAAACCTATTGCTTTGTTCTTAAAATTTCTGAAAATGATACAGTGACTTTTCAGCGCTGAACTGTTGTTCTCTTTTAAACTGGGGCCGTGCCATCGAAAGTATCCTAAAATTTGCCCTAAGACATATCTTATGACGAAAATTAGGATCATCTTAAGACTGTCTTATGACATATCTTAGGGCGCACACCGAAGCTGTCCTAAGACCATCTTAGTAAAGATGTCCTAACTTTGGTTTCAAGTGTTGTTTTTATCATTGATTAAATTGGGAAAACAATTTTTTGTGGCATTCTAATGGCATGAACGGACAGATATTTCAAAAATATTTTGGAAAACTAATGACATCTTTTGTGAATATTACCCAATTAATAGCAAATAGTTTTAACAAAATGTAGCTGCATTTTACTGATATATACACATGAAAATTATGGAAAAAATAAGTGTTTTTGTTTTTGTTTTTTTTTTTTTTNAAACACTTTAATCTAATAGTGAAATCGATATTGTTATAAAGAGAAATCAACATGTGAGATGATTTTAAACTGTCAATATTCAATATAATGAACAATGACGAGAGAACATCACGTGCGGCATTGTTACAAGATTGTATATGGTGAATAAAAATCATTGAACGTATCACATTTGAACAGTAAAATGCAAATATATATATGTTTCATTGGTAAAAACCAATTAAGTAACATTTTCATGGAGAAGAACAAATAATTTGGTTAATTCTACAAGTTAAGACACAATTAAGACACTTTCATATCAGTCCTAAAGTTAGGATAAAGTTTGAGATATATCCTAAGTTAGGATATGTTCGATGGACCCACTTAACAGTAAGATTTGTCATAAGATGGTCTTAGGACATGTTTTAGTCCTAAGAGACCTTCGATGACATGGGTCCTGGTCCTCCGTTCCACAATGGTACTCTGGTTAGGAACTTGTGACGGCCACTCTTACGTAGTATTTCACTAGTCGAAAGTGTTGTTTGTTTTAATTTCTTCCGGGATATTCACACCACGACTGTCATTGATGCGTCTTTAGGAACGTCTCGTAAAATCACGGGGTAAGAATCTTGATCTCGGGATTTTTAGCCGTCACCTGTTTTTAGTGTTGCCACGCGTTGCCAGCGTAACACTACAGAAGACCATTTTTGTTCTGTTTATTTGACGTGGTTGTTCAATTCTAATAGTAACAACGTTGCAAGGTGAAGTTCGTCAGAGCCAACGAGATCTCGCGTTTGGCCAATAGAAACGTCGGAAAAGTGAGGATGTGTTATTACCTAAAGATTGCCAGATTAAATTCTCGTTAAAGCGATATCTCAATTTATATCTTACTCCAGCTTCAAAGTCTCATTTTATACCAAAAATAACTACTCATGCAAAGAATAGGTAATAAGGTGGAATCATTAGATAAAATGTACTAGAGCATTCATTCAATACAAAAATATTTGGCTCTCCAGTAGTATGAGAAAGAATACAGAAAATTAGCACTCAGCAAATCTTATCGTTTATATCATGAGTTGGATGACCTGTAAAATGTAAAAATCTCGCAACTCGCAACAAATCTGTTTACTTTGACCTTGCACCGATTCGCCTAGACTTAAAATGTTTCTGGTCGCGATTTTAAAACCGATCCTTTCTCACCTGGTGTGTGATATCTACATGGCAGAAGACGCTTTCCTTGTCGACGCACATGGTAATACTTCTTAAGATGTTCATGTAAGCATGCCAATACAATGATATTTCTTATAGAAGATTCATGTAATAAATCAATGATGGACTTTAATATCGGTATACTACGCATTAATGTATTTTAATAATTGATCATAAATTTAAGAAAGGTTCAAAACAATGATTTTTAGAATTTTTTAGAATGTTTTTACAATTTACTCTGAATGTAGAGATATTTGTTATCATGACTTCTTGATATCATGGTAATTTACCGAATACGTTTACATATAAATATATATATATATATATATATATATATATATATATTTGTTTTAAACTTTTACCATGGTGATAAGTGAGGGTAAGAGAAGTAACAAGTACTATAGATTTAAATTGGTTTATTCAAAGGGTTATGAAATAACATTTATCAATCAACCACCAAACAAATTTTTCAACACTAATTCTAGCTGGCTGTGTGACGTATGCCATGCATAGAGCAATTCATGCTTACCCTTCGGAGCACCTGATGAAACCTCAAATTTTGTAGGGGTTCCCACTGCTAGTGCTTTAGTTTTGTGGCGTTCTTGTTCGTTTTGTATATTCGTTTTGTCTTTATTATGTTGTCTGAATTTGTGTTGGTTATGAATTGCCATGGTTTTAAATTTTTGATTTTGGAATTTCCTCTTTCCTCATATTCTCTTCGGTATTCCTTTGCCGATGTATTCTTGCTTTTTTAATTCCAAACTCACAAGACAGCTTCTCAAAGACTATAATTAATCGTTTTCCGTCATAACATATATCTAGTGCAAGACAGAAGTCAAAATTGTTTTTCTCCTTTCCCAAAATTATCGTTGTATGTAATTCACCACGAAATATATGAATGGTTGTTCAAATATTTGTTCACTATACATCAGAGATATAATATCAGAACTCTTATCAACAAAATAGGAGGGACAATTTACGCAATACCCTATCAAAACTCTTGTTTACGTCTACACATGTGCGAACCACATGGCATATGGTATAAGCGAGTTTCGTTCTTACGTTGTGTAACAAAACACGAAACACGGATATCGAAGTAAGTTGTAAATTATGTTTTACTTCATCGTGCTAAATTAAAAATGACAACGATTTTTTTTTCATTACGACAAACAATACAACGGGAAAGTTTTTTTTTTATTATTGAAAATACCAAAATATGGATATTTGTTTTTTATGTAAATTGTGTACATGGATATCTAATCAATTTATGTCTTGTATGTATAAAAATCAAAAATCAAACTTTTTTGGTGATTAAAGGGAAAAAGTTATCACGGGAACAATAATAGAAAGCAAATTGAAAGCAAAGGCCGCACAAGCGGTTGATATTTTTACTGCATATGTTTAACAATTTGGTATTTCTTATTTTTTTTTATTTTTTGAGTTTTGTGATTTTTTTAGTTTTGTGAGTGTGTTGTGCCTTTATATTTTGTCTTTTGCTCTTCTCGATTTTTCCTTGTCTCTGATTTTGTAATCATGTGATTTGCTCTTTGGGTATTCTACTTCTGTTGTTTTTCTTGAGTGTTTATAATTGCTTTTTTGGAACTGCGTGTTATCCTTTTCTTTTATCGTATTCGTTCTTATACTTTATTTCTTATTCTGTCATCAATCAGCTGGAGATATTCATTATTTTATAACAAGAGGAAGACTGACCTACTTGCTGAAAGTAATTATACTCGAACAAGTAAAAGTAGCATTTTTAAATAATCAATTCCCATATTTCATACTTTGACAATTTTTAATTGAATATTTGAACTAAGGGTTTACACTGGGGTCGAAGTGCGTATCGAAAATTTCCTCATTTACCTGAATGACATTTAATTTATATAGATGCGACTCTATTAAGTGCCTTATTGGTGTCAACGTGCACCTTTTTGCAGTCAATTTGTTATTGTCGCAAATAAGGCTTTTAATTTAGTCGCATCTGTAGAAATTAAATTCCATTCACGTAAATAAGGAAATTCTTGATACGCACTTCGACCCCAGTGGTTTATTCTGGTTATCATTTGTAACGGGGTTACACTTGTAAGAGGATGGTATTCCATATTTTATTATTTATTTGAAGGTGAAAGTCAAATTATATAATTCATACGAGCTCCTTATATAATTTACAAGAAAAAAAAATACCATACTATATACATATTCTGAGATGTTGACTTTCCATATTTGGGGATAATAACTGTAACTTTAGAATACACACTCCTGATTATTTAATTCGTAAGAGGATAATTTTCCATATTTTATAATTTGATTGTGAGGGGTGATTAATTTTCCATAGGACTATACGCCAAATTACAGAACTTGAAATAATATGGTATTCCATATTAAATAATTTGTAAGAAGTAAATATGAGCAAATGAACTTACATCTGTAAATCTGGGTACAAATGTACTCTGTAAAGAAGGATGAACATTTGTATAGACACATTAAAACCTTTCCTCGATAATATTAGCTTTCCAAGAAATAACTTGAATGGTTAAAACTCATTATGACAAAGAATAACTAAAAAAAATACAGAAAGAGTGAAATTTGCAAAAAATTATGTAAAAACATTTTCTGTTGTGAAAGGAATGGAAAAGAAAAATGTCTTTAGGAAAATGTATAATTTTGGTGAAGCCGACGTTATCCTTCAGCAACTTTCCAAAGGTTTGAGTATATTCAAATCAATTTCTTTGCTTTGCCACTGACAAAAGGCAATTCGGTAATTGCATTGCGTATCATTGTTAAGTTGATACAATTTAGTATATAACATATTCCGTGAAGTTCATTGAAATATAACACATCAAATTGATTCTAGAATTTTAATTTTAACAAGATTTTTGCAATTATTTTGAAAAAAAAAATTAATAATTATAGTAAACAACGGCAGTAGAATACCGAAGGAACAAAGGGGTGAAATTCACAAAAATCGAAGTCCAAAGACAGGGCAAAAACGAGAACACAGAAAACAATGACGTTAGACACAAAAACAATGACGCCAGACAGACACAAAGCACAGTACCGGAAACCACAACATTCAGAACAAAGCCACTCACAGTGTGAACTCCAGTGAAACTGAGAGTGACATCAGGTGCTCC
>MJUU01051370.1:20023-43687 GCA_002080025.1 Modiolus philippinarum | reverse complement strand
ATCTCGTGGCCACGACATAGCTATCTCGTGGCCACGACATAATATCTCGTGGTCACGGCTTAGTATGTCGCGGAAACGAAATAATATCTCGTGGCCGCGACATTGCTATATCGTGGCCACGACTAAGTATCTCTTGGGAACGAGTTAGCTATCTCGTGGCCACGACTTAGTAAGTCGTGGGAACGAGATAGTATCTCGTGGGAACGACATAGCTATCTCGTGGACACGACTTAGTAAGTTGTGGGAACGAGATAGTATCTCGTGGCCACGACATAGCTATGTCGTGGCCACGACTTAGTATCTCGTGGGAACGAGTTAGCTATCTCGGGGCCACGACTTAGTATGGCGTGGCCACGAAATAGAAAAAAAATTCACATGTCTCCTCCATGCTTCCGTACTGCATATACGCATTTCGACAATTTATGTCTCTTCAGTGCAGATAAGATGAAAACATTTGGAAGTCCATAAACCGAAATACGTGTAAAAACTTATAAAGAAAAGTTACCAATAATAGTGTCTGACACAATATAACAAAATATAGAGTTATATATTAAATTATATTACTCTTCATATCAATAGGACAATATGATAAGCAGTTTCTGTATGGTTCATCAAAGATATTACTCCAATACTGAACCACCCGTTTTTCTTTTAGTATGTTTTTGGTCTTAAATATGTAAAAACGAAGTATATTTCTATGTCCGCTATTTCTTAGAGACCGGACATTGGTTCGGCTATCTATTTTGTATCCGCTTTAATAATATAGTGTTATTAAATGGGTATTTTCATATTAATCCTGTATAATGTCCAAGTACAGTCGTATTGGGTTGAGGTCACCTGTATTGGCCCGAGGCGAAGCCGAGGGCCAATACAGGTGATCGAAACCCAATACGACTGTACGAGGACATTATACAGGATTAATATGAAAATACCCATTTTATGACACCTTTATTAACTGATGACTTAAAATTTCAGGCATTATCTTTACCAATCTTAATTACAGGATGCAAATTTCGATATTAGTCAAGGCAATATAAAAAAGAGTTCTATTGAATTTTCAACTTGTAGTAGAAAAAAATATTGCACATCATCATCATGTTGTTTATAAATCCCCTTGATCTGGTGTGGTATCAGTCGTACAAGCTGATACGGTATGCGGCTGATGAGTACTATTTTTCTGCTGACAAGTACTATATAACTGTATAGCACCGTGTTAATATTTGGAATTTTATCAAAGGAAATCTTTCTGGGTTGTGCTGTGTTTATTTTTTTTATTCTCACTCTCAGTAATTAAAATCAATAGACAAAAAAAGAAAAAAGTCAACATATGCAAGAAAGACACAGAAAACAGTGTGTAACGAAAACAATATGGCCGATTCATTTATACAGGGCATTTGCCCTTTATTAATTTTAATTAAATTCTATGTCCCAAAAACTTCCGGTTATATTAAATGGGCAAATCACACTGTATTTTAAGACCAATGAAGGGACATGGAGTAAATGTACATGGGACAAAATCCCTATAAATACGTGGTAAGATTAAGCAAATGGAACGTTTTTCTTCATCTTGAAGTCACTATGAGGCCTTCAACAAAGAGCAAACGCTCTTACCTCACAGTAAGTTCAAGACGGCCCCTAGCACCGGTTTAAGCGGAATTCACTTGCTGAATGTCGAACAATGCCACATCCATCCCCTTCGTTTCATTATTTTTGATGGATGAGGGGTTGTCAACAAGCATAACATATCGGGCGAAGTACTCTTACAAACACTGTCATCCATTGCCCTACAAAAGGACCAATGAATAGACAATACAACATATAAACGATCACAGGGCACTCATCGAGTTGTTTGTAACAAAACTTAGCAATCAAAATCGGGAGATGTGGGCAATATATATACAGATGGCCAGAAGAATAGTTTAATTTTTTACAAAGCAAGAAAGCCAAATGTTGAATTTTGATAGTGCATTCATATGAGAAATTCTCAATGTCTATATATGAAAAAGAAAAGAAATGGGGTAAATATCAAGGAGACAACATCCCATCTCCATGTTAAAACGCCCAAAGACAAATCATCTAGGGGTCACCCTATGTACGTTTTTGGAGATGTAAAAACGCTGTGCCATTGAAAGCATCTATGAAAGGTTAAAACATCTCAGAGTGAGTTTTTGGTGGTTCAACAGAACGAATCGAAAGTTTTCAATGTCCTGTCACCGAAAAAAGCTCTTTTATCAAACAAAAGAAATAAACATTAAACCAAAGGTAGGACACATTTATCTACAATGTATTTATCTTTGATGAGCAAAGGAGATCGACTTTTAGTTGATGTCGTAGCGCTGGAGTTTATTTGCTTCCGTCAACTGATATCTAAATAACAGTTTTCATGTGGCAAATGTTATGATAAAAATTAATTAACTTTTTTTTTTGTTGAAGACAGTTATTTATTCCATAGATCTGGAATCGAGTCCTACCTTACTGGCACTGAATGACGCATTTCCGATTTCAAATGCAAATTAGTTCCTAATTTGAAAATCCTATATTCTTTAAAGTTGGTGAAAGTAAAAACATATTACTCACGCAGTTTTTTTTATCATTTTGCCTGTTTTAGAAGATTTTTGAAATAATGTTCAAACTTAACAGTATTGAAGGCGCAAAAGTGATCAAAGTTATCTACAGACGTAGTCAGGGGTGACGTGTTTTTATTCTACGTTTCTTCTGATTATTATTATTATCATTCCACATATTTTGTCCGAGCGATTATATTGAAATCGATGAAACTTTGCACAAAGTTGGACCACAATCTGAACTTATATGTTGTGTGTGCAAGATTTTCAAAATGGCCGCCATTTCCAACATGACCGCCAAAATGCGTCAAAAATATAAAGGTTGTCAGATTTCAACGAAAATTGATATCTATGTAGAGTTTGATTGAAACAAGATGGAATCATCGGATTGGTCCTCTGGGATGACATAGGCTACTGCACGCAATTGCAAATCTAGTTGAAATTTCTGTTCTTAAATATCAAATGAATAAGTTACGTAGACAAAGTGTAAAATCAGAGTGGCAACCCTTTAACCAAAATCACGATGTTATGAAACAAAATAAAAAGGACGGGACATAAGTGTTAGCCGTGAACTTGTTTTTTCTTTCACGCTTTGCTTATAGTTATCCAAATTGGGAGTTTTTTGTCTTTTTGTCACTTATGCAATACCAAAACCTAATTTAATACTTCAAATATGAAACAAATAACATATATTGAGCTGCAGGACGTATATTTTGTTTTAGATGCAGAATTCATATACTTACTTTTCATTTTGACAGTGAGTATAGTACCAACAAAACTTCAATTTTGAAAGTGCATCTTTAAATCTAAATGTGAACAATTACATCTGCTGAAAAAATCCAGCTGATCCTAACAACTATAGAGCCATTACTATTGTTTCAAATCTTGGTAAAGTTTTTACATCTATATTGAATTCAAGACTTAATAAGTACGCAGAGAGCATTGAACTTATTACAAAATCACAGGCTGGTTTTAGGAAAGGTAATTAACATTAGATAACATTTTTATATTGCATTCATTAATTTCTATTAATTGTCTTCTGGTAAAAAATTATATTGTACTTTTATAGACTTTAAAAAAGCTTTTGATAGCGTCTGGCGTGTAGGTTTATGGCAAAAACTTATAAAAAATAACATTACTGGGAAAATTTTTACTGTCATTTTTAACATATATAAAGATTCTAAGTCATGTGTAAGTCAGTCTGGAAAGCAATCTGAATTTTTTCCTTGTAACATTGGTGTTCGTCAAGGGGAATATCTTTCCCCTTCCTTTTCGCATTGTTTTTAAACGACTTAGAAGAATATCTCGAGTCAAATAATGTTAATAATCTAGATGTATTAGACAACTTGGCCCTAGAGCAACTGAATATTTTTATAAAACTGTTTATGCTATTGTATGCTGATGATACTGTTATTTTTTCTGAATCATCAGATGAACTACAGAAAGCTCTAGATAGTTTTGAGTCATATTGTAAACTTTGGAAATTAGAAGTAAATGTTAGTAAGACAAAAACTGTTTTATTTTCCAAGAGAAAAATACGTAATGTGAGGGAATTTAAAATTTTTGATAAAAATATTGAGACACAAGATTCATACACTTACTTGGGAATTGCATTTAACTATAATGGCAATTTCCCCCAAGCTAAGAAAAGGCTAGTAGATCAAGCGAATAAGGCATTACATGGTCTATATAGGAAAATAAGTAATATTTCTATTCCTGTAGACATACAACTAAAATTATTTGATGCTTTAGTGGCTCCAATACTGCTTTATGGATCTGCTATATGGGGTTTTGAAAATAATAGTATTGTTGAGAAAATACATTTGCAATTCTGTAGAAAAATCTTGAAAGTGAGGACTAGTACTCCTTGTTACATGGTTTACGGAGAATTGGGCCGATATCCGCTTGATATACAAATAAAATTGAATATGATTAGTTTTTGGAGTAGACTCTTACAGTGTGAAAATAAATTATCGAATATGCTTTATACACTGATGCTTAAATTGTCCGATAATGAAAACATGCAATTTAAATGGTTAAATCATGTTAAATCTGTTCTCGATAATGCTGGTTTTAGTGAATATTGGACAAACCAACAATTTTTGGCATCACGTTTTTTGAAATTGTCGTTGCAAAAAAGGTTGCATGACCAGTTCGTACAGAAATGGTTTTCAGATATTGTGAATTCCCCAAAAGGACACTTATACTCAAGTATCAAGTCAGAATTTCGACTGGAGCCATATCTGTTAAAACTGTCAGTTGGCTCTCGTACTTATATCTCGAAATTACGTACCTGTAACTTAAAGTTGCCAATTGAGACTGGAAGATGGAGAAATATTCCTTCCGATGATCGACTCTGCACATTGTGTGATGAACACTTAATTGGCAATGAATTTCACTTTTTGTTTATTTGTAATAATCCGTTTTTAGTAAATATGCGTTCGAAGTATATCCCAAATTATTTTACGAGTGTACCAACAAATCACAAACTGCATGGATTGTTATCGCATTGTAATGTTCCACTTTTAATTCGATTATCCTTGTATGTTAAAAAAACATTGTCTTTGTTTTAGATGTCTAGATTTTCATCTAAATTTTGTAATCATTAGTGTCACTAGTAGGTTTATTTGACCATGTGCTTTTTAATCCATGATCTTCATGATTAAAAGGGTGTGGCCTTTACATGTTACATATGTCAATCATTTTGCTCTGATATACAATTGTTGTACTAGTCACCTCTGTTTTGCCATTTTCATGTATTTGTATATGTTATATTTTGTCTCCTGTTTCGCAGTTATCTGCGACTGAGATTTATTTAATAAAGTTTCATGTAACATTGAAAATTATTTGTGTCTTCTGCCAATTTTCGAACAATTAGATTATTGAGTAGATATTTCGCAAATTAAATGACATTTTTTTAACGAGGGGCATTCCAAAATGGGACAATTCAGAACTTATTTTGTAACTCTCATGACCTTTTCATCCAATTACAACAGAAAGATAGTAATGAACATAAACAAAAATGACATCTGCTTTATGAAATATGGCGTCAAGTAGATATAGTAGATGTCTGTTGAACAAACTATTCATAAAGTAAATAAATACAGTATTGTTCTTAAACTTTACTTCTGGGTTTTGTAGGCAAAGAAATTGATCAGCTCCTAAATGCTTTACACCATAACTAAATTAAAACAATTGTTCATATTGGCAGTATTTGGCATTGCACAATATCATGTTCTTCTTTCATAATTCATATGTAATTGATGATGTTGTTATACGAAATCTATTTAGAAGTATTTCAGTTGAAGTTTCATAAGTAAGAAGGCTTGATATCATAGTCAACGGAAATTATGTCCTTAACTAGATGTCAGTGACTGTGAGCACTTGTCAGGACAGTGCCCGTGTGCATTGTCTTCATGTTTTATGCACTTCATTGTAAAGGTACTAGTCTTGATAAGTCGGACTTTTTCTAGTTTGATTTTAACTGTGAGTCTTTTTTGTGTATTTATTTTTTAGCCATTCACCACTCAAAGGGGAGGGTTTGGATCCAAGAAAACGAGTTAAACACTGCCACAATCTTTGCCCCTGTCCCAAGTCAGGAATATGTTGGTCATTGGCTTGTCCTTGTCTTCTTATAAAATTTTAGTTTCTTAATATTCGGATTATTAGATGGGGTTTGTTTCCATTGAGGTATTCACCTTTTTACCTTTTTGGGGTCCATTTAGGGCTTGCTATATGGCGTGAGGTTCCTCACTGTGTTGAAGACCGTACTGCGACCCCTTGATGCCTTGTTGTTGTTTTTTCTGGTTTTTTTTTTTTTTTGGTCGTTTTAACCTGGAGATGGGATGTTTTCTCCTTGACATCTACTCCATTTCATTTCTTTTTCATATGTAAACGTGAAGTGTGATTACACGGTCATTTTTCTATTATTTCTTATTTTTTAATTTGCTTTTTTATTGGTAGAAAAAGTTGACATCAGCCAATTGCAAACTAAGCATATGGGCCTTTTTTTTTTACAAAACTTTGATCCAAGTTTGCTCCCATGTTTGCTGACGGAGTAGCTCAAAATCAACTATATTAGCAAAATATTTTCAATACATTGCATAAGTTTAGTTTGGTTTGGTTTTCAGTAAGTCATGGCCGCCTTACATAACCAATGGACAATACAGAACTTTCGAGATAGGAATTCTTTTGTAGTTGAAGGCGGAAATAAGTGCCTAAATGCAATCACGGTACGGGATTCCAGACTCATTGAACATACCTTACTGTAGGGGAGAAACAAACTATTAATTTACTTAAATTGTACCATTGAATACGCAACATGATACTGATGATACTGATGAAAAAGAATCAAAATAGAACGCAACACAATGAATTGAAAATCGTTTACCCCTCGTTCATTTGTGATAAATTGGATAATGTGTTCTCCTTTCGGCAGAGTGTTTTGATGTTTTTGTAATAACAAAGGTTTTGCAGAAAAAATGATTATTTACAAAAAATAGATAAAACTAGATTTGCGATTGCAAGCACATAGCCGATGTCACCCCAGACTCCCCATTCGATGATTCAACCATGTTCGCAACCTCAAAATCTACCTAGAAATCAATTTTCGTTGAAATCCGACAATGTTGAAATTTTGACGTATTTTGGTGGCCATCTTGGAAATGGCGGCCACTTTGAAAATTTTAAACACACAGCATATAACTTCAGATGGTGCTCCAGCTTCATGCAAAGTTTGAAATCAATTGATCCAGCCATTTCAAAATAATCGCTCGGACAAGAATTATCGGAAGAAGAAGAAGCGGCGGAAGAATAATAATAATCATCATCAAAAGAAACGTAGAATAACAACATGTCACCCCGACAAAGTCTGGGGTGACATAATTAATTGTACTATAACTAATCCGAGATTCTGATTATCGCAAAATATTCAACGAATGATCGAATAACGCAATAATTCACGAATGCGCGTAGCGCATGAGTGAATTACAGCGTTTTTTTCGATCATGAGTTGAATATTTTCGATAATCAGAATCTGGGATTAGTTATTATTTTTATTATATAGATCTTCTCAGATAAATAGCGGTTTAATTTAAGGTTAATTGCATGAACTACGTTTTCTATGTTAATCCGCTGCGACGTTTACTTAACAACAACGTTGGCAACGTCCATTGTGACGTCACTTCCTAGAGTGAAATTATGGAAAATAATTTCACAGTTAATTATCACTTTTATTTCACTGAGAAAGTTCAATCTTTCACCGCAGTCTATATAATAACAGTAAATATTTTACAAAAAACAAAAGCAAGAATATAAGTCTAACGGACACACTGACAGTGCCTCGCCTAGCAACTGTTTTAAATAAAGTTTAATGACGATAGCATACATCCTTCATAGAAAAAAAAAACTTGACCTGTAGGTATCCATATTGCGATGTAGGGAATAAAACAGCAGTATCAACCATGATTTTATTGGCAAGTCTAATTTCGCTTTTGTCAAAAATGTTTTCAGATTAAAGTAAAAATACAATTATTTTTCGTTAAGCCCTTCCGTTGATACAATTTTTATGCCCCCGCGACGAAAAGTCGGGTGCATATTGTTTTACCCTCGTCCGTCCGTTCGTCCGTTCGTTCGTCCGTCCGTCCGTACGAATGAAAGCACAACTAATCATGTTTTTGAGAAAGTTTGCAAACAAATTCCAACTACTTCAAAGGAATCTAACTTACAATAAGTAGATGTGCACACACATATCTTTTTGAATATTCAAAATGGCCGCGGTTGCCATGGAAACTGAAAAATGGCGGGAAAATTCAAAGTGCCTCAAATTTGATGAAAAGAATGTCTAGCACCCATAGAAATGATTTTGGGTCTCAGAATTTTCAAAATGGCTGCCGTTGCCATGGAAACTGGAAAAAGGCGGGGAAATTCAAAGTGCTTCAAAATGGATGAAACTTTACAGGAAGATTGCCTAGCACCCATAGAATTGATTTTTGGGCTCAGAACTTCCCTTTTATATATTTTGGAAAAAGGGGAGGCATATCATTGTGTCCATACTTGTATTGTGTCAACACCTGTATTGTGTCAACACACACTTAAATATGCACTTGCCATATTGATTCAGGGTTCAATGAGCGGGGGCATAATTAGTTGCCATTCGGCGACAGTTTTAGTTTTTTTATTCAAATAGTATTACACCATCGATAAATCTTTACCATTATATAAACTCTACATATTAAGTTAAACTTGTGCCTCTAAAAAGATAACGGTACTTATTGCTAATTATGAAGGTTACGTATATTTTATGTGCACATACAGTTACTCTTAAAGTTTTAATTTTAAACATTTTAATTAGTGTAATTACATGCGTGTTTTTTTTTCCGTTTTGCAATCTTTTTTACAAAATAACAAAATTGCTAGTTTTATCAATATTATAATCCAATTAAAACACGTGATTGGCGTGACTTATTTTGAAATAACACCTTTTTTATCTAAAAATGTCGTTTAAAGCCGGTAACAACAAAACAGTTAAGAAATTGTCTTAAAATTACTTACGCTATAGCCCTGACCGTTTAAACGTTCAGATACATGCAAACAGAATCAATATCTATATACTATAACCGTAAAAATAGAATACGTTTAGTTTTTTTAAATGCATATGTAAAGCGTTCATGCAAGATTAAAGGAAAAACGGTTTTATTTTTGAAATATGAAATTATGGGAATAACTCTTATATTATTTGTGTTGTTGCCGCTCATTAAGGCACAGTGGGATGCGCATAGTTACTGGAATGATAGATATAGTCTAGGATATACAACAAGTAAGCTTTTTTTCTCTATTGCATAAATAGAAACAACTAATTTGGAAGAGTTTTTTTTTATTACAAAAAGAGGATAAATTTGTTTTCTCTAATTTAGCGTGTAAAGCTTTCACAGTTCCCAACAAGTGTGAAAATACGTTCAATTGTTTCTATAGAGAATGTTCCTGGTTAAAAAAGTTTGTATGAAAAAGTAGTTAATGCGAAAAATCTTTGAAATTGACATGGGAAAATTTCATTAATTTCTTGTTCACTTGTGCATTTTCACGGAAGCCGCAACAAATAGTACTCCATTTTGTTTTAAAGTTTCAAATAAGTTTCAGATATGGATGTTTTCAAGTTTCAAGGGGCATGACTGAAAATCCTTTTGCATTTTGTACCCAAAACTGAAGTTTGTTCCAGTTATTTTGGAAGCAGTAAGAACTTTCGCTAGACAGAAAAATCATGACGAGCCAACAAACACACAATTGAGAGAACAACAAAATACACACACACACATTAAAGTCAAGGTATAAAAAGGATGAAGCATAAATACAAACCTTTCGAGATGTATTCAGGAAGAAACGGAGCATATTAGAAGGTTTGGCTGACGATATGCCTGCCTGATTGAATAATTACATGACCTCATATTTCTTCATAACAGAAAAATATTAAATTTGCATGAATTGCACGAATATGTTGTAAAGCTAAACATCATTAAATGTTTTTGCTTATGGCTTATAGATTTTTATCATGTTGCATTGTCTTTTTTTTTTTGTTTGCTTTTATTTCTTTTGTTTTTTTGTTTTTTTTGTTTTTTTTTGTTGTTAAAGTTTTGGACGTGATTAATTCTCTTAAATCCTTACTTACATCTAAATGTATTTTGTTTATGAATTATTTCAGGTTATTTATCTTTAATCGTGATTGCTTCATGTATTGACTAATATTAGGAGTCAATTTCACACACTTGAAATAACAGTCTTTATGTTATACTCATCATAAGTATCCGTATCATTAGAATTAAAAAGGCGTGTGTATTGAAAGAAGTACATAATATTAACTTTAAAACTAATACTTATATTATTGCATGAGAATGCATTACGTTTAGGAAAATCAACACAAAACAAAAATAAATCAATGCATCAATAAAATTTTAAAATATCAAAATAATATTCCGTTCATGTACTTCAAACAGGTTATTACTAAGGGCATTTCTCAACTTTGTCGTTAAAAATGTCAGAAACGTAAAACAAAATCCAGAAATATGGGACCTAACTTTAATTCTTTACGTAATAGGGGATATTGACAGGATATTCTTCATGAATCCGTTAAATTTGCCTTGGGATCAAATTACTGAAGATTTTTCAGGTATTCTGTCCTAACGCTGATACTGCTAATTTCTAGTGAAATCCATGATGATTCTTGACCAAACCCTTCGGGAAGTTTTACATTTTATTTTTTCCGTGATGTGACAGTGATTTACATCCAGATAAAGCTCCTTGAGCTAGCCGACAGCCGAGCATCCCCTGACCAATCTTTCTAAATTACGTTTTGTGTTATTCTTTCAATCGTGTTGGGTTATATTTGTATGTCTATTATACTACAGGGAAACGGGACAGAGAGAAGGGAGGTATCCATAAACTGGTTCAACCCTACCACTAGCTTTTACTAGTGCCAGTGATAAGTCCGACTATCCCTAGTTCCCATCTTTGCCTATGTTTGCCTTTTGATTGTTTTTGAACAGTAGATTGTTGCATCTGATTGTAATTTTCCCCCAGTATGAGTGTTTCCTGTTATCTTCATACATGCCAACACTCCGGAATTCTCCCGGATCGTCTGGAATTTCTTAACGAATGAAACCTAAATGAACAAGTATTAAACAAAAATTGCGGAATGATACCACTGAGACACCTTAGTTTGGCTTAAATATCTAATTGTCCATATATACTTCGTTTTATGAATGTAATTATATTTTAGCTACTGTAGGGTAAATTGAAGGCTGAATATCTTATCTTCGTGTTGTATTTCGTACATATACATTGATTTGCTCTATTTTTAAGTTAGCCAATGCTTTATTCATTTCATTGAAAATAATTACGTAACTGGCAAACTACTTTTAATCAATCTCCACAGAACAAGATACTATATGTTATTCGGGAATCTTCACAGGGGATACGGGTTCATATTTCCTGTCTGTGTTTTATATCCCCTGAGCCGTCAGGCGAAGGGGATATAGGACACAGACAGGGAATATGAACCCGTATCCCCTGTGAAGCCCGAATAACTTTTATATTCTGCTAGAAGTGCTATAATTTTTCTTTTAAAGGCGTTTAAAAATTGTGATTTTGCTACCACGGGGATACGGTCTCATATCCCCTGTCAAGGTAACCAATCAAATTGCAGGATTTACCTGGATATTTCACTTCAGCAGAATATAATTACATACACCATATTAATATTATATTTCTTTAGTGATTGATTATTTAATTCTTTTCAATAATAAATGTTGTAAAATTACTAAAATGTAAAAAAAAATGTTTATTTTAAACAGTTGTGAAGAAAACGTAGCATATTCGTGCTGGTAGACCCTTGCATGTAATAAAGCTGATAATCAAATGATTAAAAATCTAATTTTAAAAAAGAGAAGGGAAAACTGATATCAAAATGTTTTAGCAGAAATTGAACAGAAGATGTAGAAGAATGAATATCCATTGTCGTGCAACGGATGACAGTGATTGTAACAGCACTTTGCCTGTTTAATCGAATATAGAAAAAAAGAAGGGAAACGGGGAATGTGTCAAAGAGACAACGACCAAAAGGGGGGTAATAACAACTCAAAGCCACCATAAGATATTCAATGAACGGTGAGGAAAACCCACACCCAAATATGTTTGTTAACAATCTCGCAACTGTGACCAGAAAAGATACGGATGTAGCTTTGTTCGATATTTAGCAAAATATTCCGCTCAAACCGGTGGTAGGGGCCGTCTTGAACTAACCATGAGCAAAGCTCATCGTTGAAGGCCTCAGACTGACTTCAAGATTAAGGATAACAATGAAAGTGTTGTTCCTTTGCTCGGTTCTTCCATGTCTTTGAAGAGACAAATGTTTTGGTTTTATCTGCACTGATGAGACATAAGTTGTCGAAATGTGCATATGCAGAAATAATTAAGGATGGTCATTGGGTTTTGAAACTGTCTCTGACTTTCGGAATTCTTATATTTTATCCGTCATGATACATTAAAAAATTTTGCACACTGATCCCATCTTTCCTTTTCAAAATATGAAAGTTTAAATCTTCAATAGACTTCTGACAAAATTTGATGAAATTCTTGATATTCCTTCATTGCATTTCAAAGGTTGATTGCCTTAATGCAAAGTGAATGACAAGTCTAGAGAAGTTCGGTTTCCAGCAAAAATTTCGGGCGTTTAAATCTCAAAAATGGCCACACTGACCTTTCAATATTTTTTGCGTAAAATGATTTATGATCCAAATTCTGATAAAAAAAGTATTAATTTTAAATCCTTGATATAATGAACTTGAGGAGTGACCATCCTTAACAGTGACTTCGGTATTTTGTTACTCCTGTACATTTACTCAATATTCTTTCATTATTTGTTCATGACAAAATACAGAATCAAAGAAAAGTTACGAAAAGAAGTTGACATACAAAGGGTGAATTGTGCAACATTTGATAGGTGTTTAGGCATTAAGACATAATCGTGTTTTTATCCTAAACGTTTTACAGTATTGATAATTAAATTCCTGATGACATTCGAATAAATAAAGTTTGGCAGCTCAATATCGTCAAGCCATCAAAGAAAAAATAGCTTTAAAACCACATTATTCAAAGGCAAAAACAAATATTTAGATAAAACTTTCGATGATCGAATAACATGACGAGGTTTCGTCTTTTATGAGTGCTTTTTTAAAATTGTATTCAACAAACGGAGAGAACAGTATTTGAGATTCTACACTATATGTAAGCGTAAAAGAAATTTCAGATCATGCTTACCCTTCCGGAGCACCTTATGATACCTCAGTTTTTCTAGGGGTTCACACTGCTAGTGCTTTAGTTTTGTGACGTTCTTGTTCTTTTTTGTTTGTCATACTGTCTCAATTCCTGTTGCTATGATTTGCCGTGATTTTGGATTTATGATTTTAGAATTTCCCCTTTCCTCGTTCTTGCTTCGGTATTCGTTTGCCGATGTATTCTAAAAATAATACAGTCTGTCCTCATCATAAACATGTATCGCTGGGGACAAGAATAAAGGAATATGAGCTATTTTCTGTTTATTTTGTTCTTAACAGTAAAAGTAACTTTATTCAATTTTAAAAATTATACCACTGCACTAATATATGCATAATACAACAAAATACCTATGATTACAGGAGACAGTTGACACAAACAGTTACATTTCTAAATAGTATGTTCTGCAACAACATATTACTACAACAATTTTGCAAACTTTCTTGAAAACAAGCCACGTTATTTAAGTTTTATATTAAGGAAAGAAAATATCCCCTTCTTTATTTTTTTTTCAAGTTGTATGTTTATTCATTGGAGTTTATTCATTGAATTTTCACATATGTAAAGGCATTGGGATTCATTCCCAACATAAATTTAACATAACGTATATATTCAAATTTCTTTGCCAATTCCATACCAGCGACCAATTTGACGAGTATGCTGCATAATAAAAGAAACTTAAGGCTACCTATGTAATAATTGTTTAATAAAAAAGTTTTTAAATGCCTCTGTACACTAAAATATATTGTTAATTTTGAATTGCTTGCTTATCTAATGACGTTGTCAACACTTGTCATAAGTTGTTTAATTAATGAATTAACAGATATTTAGCAAAATACCTTGAGGTACTATGAGAGATAATTGCTAAAACTGTTGTTATTTTTTATTTTTACAATAAGTCATTATTTTGGTACTATTTTTATGTTTTTTTCAATAACTATATTTTCAAAAATTAACCTTTACAAAGTATTACTGGAGCGTTAAATAAAGATAAGGGATATTTTTAAACTGTGTATGAATTATATAGTAACCATAAAGGTGCTTATTACATACTTAGTAGAAATAAAAGCGGTTTTGCATGATCAATATGACCGGAAGTGAACTGTGCATATTTTTACACCCCGGGAAAATAATAGGTTATTTTATGCTCCTCGTGCATCTCAGACAAAATAAACGACTTCCGGTCCATATTGGCCTGGCATTTCTAAACGTCGGAAGTATGTAATAAAAAGTTTAATACATGTGCATTTCCATATTGACCTGATTATCATCCCTCGACCCACATTGTCCCTCGACTTCGTCTCGGGCCAATATGGGTGTCTCGGGATGATAACCAGGCCAATATGGAAATGCCCATGTATTAATCTGTATTTATTTCATTTTAAAATTCATGTAGACAAACTTGCTCTAATTCTTGATCCGTCAACACCCAATGATAATAAAACAGTGGTATCTTATATACAGCAGTCATTAGAACTGAGGAAAGATGACCCTCATACTGTTTTAGTATCGAAATAATACTGTCTTACTTTTTCTTTTTTGTTTTATTTGTTCATATTTGTTATCATTGTTTAAATGTATTGTTTAAATGTGTTTGCTGCAACCCTAATGGGTTGTATAGTTTTCAATAAAGATTTATTATCATATAATGTGAACGCTTGTTCATAAATGGACAAAAATGGCAAAATCTTACAAAAAAAAGATTTGTATAATGAAGGTCAAAGTTACCAAATAACAACACTGCTGGCATTTTGTAGTTCTTAATAAGGTGGTTAATGTCACGAAACCTCATTGTTGTAATATTATATACAGTTGTTGCGAAAAGGACTTAAAGTCAACATTTGCATTTTTTTCAAGCATGATATATAGGTCACGGCCATTTATTTGCTTGTAATTTTGGTAGTACTCATCAAGGTGGTCAATTTGACTTAATGTTTTTGTAATGCATTGTATAGTTGTTAAGAAAATTCCTGAGACCAAACCTTTACAAAGGTCACCCGAGCGTAAGTTATAGGCCATTAATACCACATTAACATAGTAAGAAACTCAGCAAACATAATGGTGATTAATTTGATTAAACATCCTGATATAATGTGAAGTAGATGAAAAGTCACTCGGGCGTAAAATGTAGGTTGCGTACCCCTATTTTATAGTAGATAAGTTGGTAGTATTAATTAAGCTGAAATAACGGCATTGGAATACCGAAAGAACACAGGGTTGGTATTTAAAAAAATCGAAGCCCAATGACGTGACAAAACTAGAACACAGAAAGAAAAGACGTTAGACAGCTACAAAGCACAGAAGTAAAAATACAATTATTCAAAACAAGGCATTCACAGTGTGAACTCCCATGAAACTGCAAGTGACATCGGGTGCTCCGGAGGGGTTAGCATATCTTGCTCTGTTAAAAGCACCAGTCACACTGTAATTGTGTCAATCTATAAACAGAGGCTCCCAGGAGCCTGTATCGCTCACCTGGCTCTCAGTTGCCACAATCAAGCTAACATTGTAAGTTAAACACTTGATCCTCAGTCTCTCAAACTTTGGTAGATCGAACATCACATCTTGAACTGTATTTAAAGTCTGATAATGTTTTACTATATTTCTTTNAGTTTTGAAGTCGAGACATCATTTTGTAAATAGCGGTCAATCAACAATTTTCAACATTGGTTTTTAAGTCTCAACATCAATATCTATTTGGAAACTAAATTTCATTGAAATCGGACAATGTTGAATTTACCCGCCTTTTTTTGCAGTTATTTTGAAAATGTTAGTCAGCAAACAATTTTCAAGATCAGTTTTGAAGGTACGAAATCAATATCTATTTGGAAACCAAATTTCATTGAAATCGGACAATGTTGAATATTCCCGCCTTTTCTTGGCGGCCATTTTGAAAATGGCGGTCAACGAACAAATTTCAACACCGGTTTTAAGTCGCAACATGATTAACTATTTGGATACCAAATTTCATTGAAAGCGGACAATTTTGAATTTTCCCGCCTTTTTTGGCAGCCATTTGAAAATGGCAGTCAACAAACAATTTTCAACACTGGTTTTGAAGTATTGACATCAATATCCACTTGGATACCAAATTTCATTCAAATCGGACAATGTTGAATTTTCCCGCCTTTTTTGGCGGCCATTTTGAAAATGGCCATCAACGAACAATTTTCAACATCAGTTTTGAAGTCGCAACATCAATATCTATTTGGAAACCAAATTTCATTGAAATCGGACAATGTTGAATATTCCCGCCTTTTCTTGGCGGCCATTTTGAAAATGGCGGTCAACGAACAAATTTCAACACCGGTTTTAAGTCGCAACATGATTAACTATTTGGATACCAAATTTCATTGAAAGCGGACAATGTTGAATTTTCCCGCCTTTTTTGGCAGCCATTTGAAAATGGCAGTCAACAAACAATTTTCAACACTGGTTTTGAATTATTGACATCAATATCCACTTGGATACCAAATTTCATTCAAATCGGACAATGTTGAATTTTCCCGCCTTTGAAAATTGCAGTCAACAAATAATTTTTAACATCAGTTTTGAAGTTGTGACATCAATACCTTTTTGGATACCAAATTTCATTGAAATCGGACGATGTTGAATTTCCAGCCTTTTTTGGCGGCCATTTTGAAATCGGACAATGTTGAATTTAACCGCCTTTTTTGGCAGCCATTTTGAAAATGTTAGTCAGCAAACAATTTTCAAGATCAGTTTTGAAGGTACGAAATCAATATCTATTTGGAAACCAAATTTCATTGAAATCGGACAATGTTGAATATTCCCGCCTTTTCTTGGCGGCCATTTTGAAAATGGCGGTCAACGAACAAATTTCAACACCGGTTTTAAGTCGCAACATGATTAACTATTTGGATACCAAATTTCATTGAAAGCGGACAATGTTGAATTTTCCCGCCTTTTTTGGCAGCCATTTGAAAATGGCAGTCAACAAACAATTTTCAACACTGGTTTTGAATTATTGACATCAATATCCACTTGGATACCAAATTTCATTCAAATCGGACAATGTTGAATTTTCCCGCCTTTGAAAATTGCAGTCAACAAATAATTTTTAACATCAGTTTTGAAGTTGTGACATCAATACCTTTTTGGATACCAAATTTCATTGAAATCGGACGATGTTGAATTTCCAGCCTTTTTTGGCGGCCATTTTGAAAATGGCCATCAACGAACAATTTTCAACATCAGTTTTGAGTCGCAACATCAATATCTATTTGGAAACCAAATTTCATTGAAGTCGGACAATGTTGGATTTTCCCGCCTTTTTTGGCGGCCATTTTGAAAATGGTGGTCAACGAACAATTTTCAACACCAGTTTTGAAGTCGCCACAGCATGGCAAACATTTTATCAATTTACACTGAACCTCCATCTTCTATAGTTTTAGAAATAAAAGACGAAAAATATGAAAATTTTGAAAATTCTGTGAAAAAAGGGCAATAACTTTTACAAGGGTTTTTAGATTTTCTTCAAAATTTCAGGGTTGGTAGAGTCTTGATACGTTGAATATTTCTGCAATTTACACTTGACCTCTATCTGTTACGCTTTTTGAAATAAAAAAAATGAAAAATGCACAACTTTTGAAAACTTTTATAACTGTAAAATTATTTACCCATTCATAACCTTTGTTAATAAATACCTTAAAGCAACACGTATCACTGAACATATTACACCGACTGAAAAGAATATGATATTTGGCATTTATGAAGGACCAATAAAGGGTCAGATATTGGCAACTATTGTTTTGACTATAGCGAAATGGGTTATTTGGAAAATTAGAAATAAGCTAAAACATGAAAATAAAAACTTCAGTTTGAATGAAGTAAAATGTCGCTTCCGTGAGGAACTCAAAAACAACTTAAATCTTCGTTTACATAATCGAGCAAACCAAACACCTAATANAAAATCCTTAATTTTATGTCATATACTTTATTTTTTATGGTTTGATTCAATAAAATCAACAGTAAACATAAAAAAGTCAATGTTACTTACCCATTGAGAATGATTAACTCCATTTATAAATCACATGTTCTGTAGTCTTACTCGACTATTTATTATCTATTCTAAATATAAATTTTAGGTGTGTAAAAATAATTATATGTGTATCAGTATGATTGTATGTATTGTTAAAAAAAATACGGAAAAAGGGGCTATAACTCCGAGATGGGTTTCATATTTTCTTCAAAATTGCATGGTAGGTAGATCTCATTATGCTGATCATTTTAACCCTTGTCATATCTGTAACGGTTTTCGAGTTATTGGCCAAAAACTGCAATTTACCCCTGATGCCTATTTTTAGCAACGCCGGCCATGTTGTTTGACCTACCGCCTAATCGAACACAATTTGGAGAAGCCATACTCTAGTGATGATTCAGGCCAAGTTTGGTAACATTTGGCCCAGTGGTTTCAGAGGAGAAGATTTTTTAAATTGTTGACAGACAGACAGACGGACGACGGACGCATATAGTGATGACAAAAGCTCACATGGCCTTTTAGGCCAGGTGAGCTAAAAAGTCAAAATCGGTATAGTCGAATCAAAGAAGTCTTGAATCTAGCTGAAAATGTCCATTTTAATTTGTGACACTTAAACGTCATAGCTTTCAATGTTGTTATGATGACAGCCATAGAATTTCTTGAGGGATGAAATTAAGATAAGCTGAAGAAATTCCTTACTTAGCGGCTTTTAGACAGTGTTTTTGCTCTGGTAAAAAATCACTTTGCAAACTACATGCTTGCCAGTAACGTATCAAATAGGAAATGTGCACTCCATATGCTAGAGAAGTAGGTATATTGCTCCTAAGAAAGAAAAAAATTCACAATTGTCATTTAGCTTTGATTCAAACGTCCATCTTCGTCGATGTACGACAAAAGATCTAGGTACGAAGCTGCAGTAGAGTATCAGTTGTTTCTATAATTTCCATTCTCGTTGGAACAGATCTGATTCGAATATTCCTGATATTTTGGACTATCAAGAAAAAGAACATCGTCTATGTAGAGGAAGTTGAATTTAAAGGACTGTTTTTTTTTTATGTAAGCTCTTGTAAAACTTGGCCTCATACGAGTAAACGAAAATGTCAGCTAAAAGTGACGCACAGTTAGTTCCCAAAGAAATCCCTACTGTTTGTTGGAAAATGCGGCCTCCGATTTCGACAAAACTAGTGCCAATAAAAATTTCTAACATTTTTATTACGTCAGCATCAGTGCATTTCTTATTTTAATCAGTGTGGTTCTTAACAAAATATGTTTTGACTTTCCCTGCTACTAGTAGCGTGAAACGATGTAATATTTTTAAATATTTCAAGAGGTTACCAATATATGAACCTAAATGCAAATCTTGACATCGGGATGCATGGAAGTTCAAGGTTAATCGTGGACATGGCATTAAAATGTAAAACTGTATTTAGATTAAAGTTGAAATATTATAATCATTTAAATTTCAACAAAAATAGGAATAATAAAACCAATTGATTTATTGTTCAAATGCTCCATTGACACATGTTTATATTTACACTTGTACCTCTAAATAAATAATGGTACTAATTTTTAATTTCTATTATGAAGGTTCAGTATGTTTGAAGACCAAATACTTCCACTTTTAAAGTTTCTAATAATCGTAATTATATGTGCCTTTTTTTAGATTTTGTTTTCAATTTTTCACAAAATGACTTAATTAGTGAAAAGTAGTAACAACATATGCTTTATGAAATTTTTTTAAATAACTCACGCTTTTCGTTATTACGGAATCCCTGACCGTTTAAAATTTTTTTTAGATGCATACTAACAGAATAAATATATATAGTTATACCCGTAAAACTGAATAAATGTAGCGTTTTTGAAAATGCATATGTAAAGCGTTTATGCGAAATTAAAGGAAAAACGGTTTTATTCCAGGAAATATGAAATCAAGGGAATAACTCTTATATATTACTTGTGTTGTGTCGCTTATTAAGGCAAAGTGAGATGTGCATAGTTACTAAAATGATAGATATACTTAAGAAATAAAACATGGCCGCCATACTTTATTGTCCTTATAACATGGGAGTTGTTTTTGCAAATATTTGCAAAAACAACGAAAGCCCATGTTATAATGACAATATAGTATTTGGCGGAAATGATTTATTTCGATTCTAATATGGAAATTTCACCCATTCTATGTCCGAAGCGAGCAGTGACTATCTAATGGTTCCGTAACATATTGAATTTGGTAAACAAACTCGCTGACAAAAAACTTTCCACAAATACAATAAAAACTTACTATTGTAAGACCAAACCAACTATTGTTTATACGCACAACGCAGCGCATTGTCATTGTTCTGTAAGACGTCTATGACGTGGCACTGTGTGGAAGATCAACAGAGTGACATTCATAAACTACGTTGGTGATGAAAAGTTAGAATGATAAAGGGCTACGCCGAGCGCAGCATGATACGACCGCAGCATGTCAAATACTGAAATTTGAACATGAGTGCAATTCAAATGAATGAAGACACAGTAAAGAGCTTGATACAGTAATTAAATGGACAAAATAAAGAGCTTGAATCAGTTTCAATTTTGGCCCCTTTGACCCCTTGTAGCTCGAAAACGGTAAGAGCAACGCAAAATCCGCTGCCATATTGCTGAAAGCTTACATCAAGAGGAATTCAAAGAAAAAAATCCCATCGAAATCCGATGAAAAATAAAAATTTCAGGTAATCAGCAAATTTGCAATTTTGGCCCCGTTCGGTCCCTCATAGCTAAGAAAGGAAACAAGTTACCAAAAATATAAAAGTTGAGCGCCATATTAATTTTTCATAAGGAATCAAATGAAAAAAACTGCATCAAAATCGGACAAGAAATGAAAAAAATAGATTTTTGAGATTTCCCCCATTTTGGACCCATTTATCTCATTAACGGTACATGTGACATGAAATCCGTTGACATACTTCCGATTCAAAATTTCCTAAGGATCACACTGAAAGAAACCCCATCAAAATCCGATAAATAATAAATATTCTACAGCCCAATATATGAAAACACCTAATTTGGCCCTTTTTGGCCCTTTTAAAAAAAAAAACGGGCGGGGCCACAATACCCAAAACCAATCCCAACCTTCCTTTTGTGACAAGCAACATTATATTAAAATTTCATAAGGACTGAAGTTATCGCACGGAAACGAAGAGTCTACAGACGCCGACGACGCCGACAAATAAAAGAAAAAATCGGCGCTAATGAAAGAAAAAATCGGCGCTAATGAAAGAAAAAATCGGCGTAAATGAAATGCAAATCGGCGCAAATGCAAAATTCCGGTATGCAGATATGAAATATCACGTAAATGCAACAATAATATTAAAGACCATTAGAGGACACGTGCACAACATTTTATTTTCGGAAAAGGCCTGGGAATTTTTATGTGGATCATACAATTCTTTATGCCCGCTATTCTTTTATTAGACTGTCATTAGGACTTAGCTGATATAATTATATCTTCCTTATATTTGTTATTTCATTATGTTTTTGTTTGATACATGTATATGTTTGTATTGCCATAACCCAAAAGGGTTCTATGTCTGCAAGTTTCAATAAAATATAACATACATTATTACATCCCAAAAACGAAGTTAATGTATACTGGTATCGCCTTATCAATCCATTGGTTTGTGTGTCCTTGGACATTTTTATGGAGCTTATCTCGATAGCCCCATTATATTGTATATGGGATAAAGCGTTTATAAGTTGTAATAACTTGTGTGTAATCCCTTTTGCAATTTTGAGCAAAATAATTATGTTTAAATCAACCCTCCTTACAAATACTACCAGAATGTTAGTTGTCACGTGATTTCAGATTGACGGAAATTGATTCCGAACTTTTTAAAAACTTTAGATTTTTAGAATTCTTGAAAGCCCTTCATAATTTTAAAATTTTTGAATTATTTTAGAATGTTATTAACCAATAATACATGTTTTGGTCTTGGTTTTTCTTGTTTTATTCGTCATATTTTGAAAAAAAGTTACAGCACGTTTTTCGGGTTGCCTATTTCATAGACAATACCGTTGAATTGATTGATGATTATTTGAAACAATCTTAGTAACTATAAGAACTAATATGAACTTTTACTAGGGTTATCATTGAAAAAAAACGAAGGAGGGGGTAAAGGATAAAAGATCCCTTCCCACCTCCTTCAACACAGAGTCCCTTACTTGAAAGTCCAAGATTAAAGTCTGGTTCTTTGGCTTTTCAATTTTCCCAAATTGGGAGAGCAAAATCTGTTTTGCTCAAAATATTTTTACTTAGCGGGAAGGTAAATAAATATTTTCATCTTTTAATTTTTGTTTCAAAGGAAAAGAATGATAAAACCAAGCTTATGAAATTAAAGGTCTGACATTATCAGAGCAACATCTTCATATTAAGTAGTAATATGTACATTTTACTATCTTTCAAATCCGGAATGATTAAGAAAATATACTGCTCCCATACAATGAAAATTCTCGAATCCTGATGAAGGGGTGGTAAATCTAGAATTTCCTTCGGAATAAAACAGTTGATTCAACCGCTCTTACATCTTGAGTACTCCCATGAAGATTACAATAAGAATATCCAGGACAACACACGAAAATATTTGAAAAAAAAAATATGTTACACCTTCTTTTTCTTTTCTCTATCCCCAAATCACACTTATTGATAAGAAGTGTCCATAAAGTACAGTGCCGTACAAAAAAATCATTGCTTCGGTGTTCATTATCGATACTTTCGACGTATATTACTGTGACGTCATCTTCATAGAAAGAAAAAAATCAAGCGACGTGTGGCCGAAAAAGCCAATTTTTGTCGTTATATTCCATTATATCTTCCTTATGAGTTTGGTGACCTATTGTTTGTATTGCCTTATTCTAATTAATACAAACTACTTTACATGCTCTGAAAATATGAGGAAAAAATCAACAGCAGAATTTTCACAATTTAATAGAAAAGATAACAAAAATGTCTAATATTTTGCGCGGGAAAGTAATTAAGCGTTAAAATAATCATCATTCTTTCTTACAAACGTTTGTTCTTTTAAAGAATTGAAATCTGTAGACTTTCCGGAGTATAATACAGAAATCCGTTTGCAATTTCAACTATCATTACCGAAATGGCAAGGGTTTGAAGTTAACCTTCTCATTTCTCCATCTTCCGAATTTAGCTACTTTTCACGGCGCCATAGCAACAAAACTAAGTCGGTGACCTATATTTTTTATTCTTGAAAATTGTCCCGAATACCTTAAAGAATG